>JABJVR010000106.1:5936826-5987845 GCA_025773905.1 Chitala chitala | reverse complement strand
GGGTGAGCGCCGTGAGGGAAGGGGGAACTGCTGTGGGTGAGCGCCGTGAAGGAAGGGGGAACTGCTGTGGGTGAGCGTCGTGAGGGAAGGGGGAACTGCTGTGGGTGAGCGCCGTGAGGGAAGGGGGAACTGCTGTGGGTGAGTGCCGTGAGGGAAGGGGGAACTGCTGTGGAACTCCCCTGGGCCAAGCTTTGAACACCAGGACCATAGTTACTCCTAAGTTACAGCCACTCTCCTGCCATCAGTCTAGCACATATTAATTCATCTCAACCTCAGCCTTTATAATCCTGTTTTAAAGGCTCTTGGTGTCCAAGATGACAAATCTTGCCACATTCAAGGGAAAGCCCTGTGAATTCTAGGAAATGCCTCTGCTGTGGACTTTGAAGTGGGTTACAGCACCATATTAATAGATACAAAACAGCAAAAAGACAATAAATATTGCAACCAAAAACACAATTAGGATGCACATAGATTGATGACTGTCAGTGGAAGGTTTGCTTTGTGTTATTTGTGCTCTGATTTGTCATGATGCTTCAGAGCAGCAGAAGTCAAGACAGTTTGTGAATAACGATGGAGGTAAAAATAAAGAATGACTGAATCAGAAGGCTTCAAGTTTGATTGAGGAGCGCTGATGTTCTGTGTGTGACTGATCTATCCAAAAAGCCTCAGGAAAGAAAATTCCCCAGCTGTGTAAACAGGCCGAGTGTAAAAACAGCAGGCATGCAGGGGGCTGCTGGTGAAAGCATCTGTTGCTAGGCAACAAATAAGAAACAAGCGCAGCAACTTCCTCGTTGAAAGGTCAGGTGTCCACTCTGAAACAAAGTTTGTACTCAGGGCATGGAGTCCTTTCTGTCAGTTGGTGAAGACCTCCTCACCTCCAGAGCACTTAGGTTTCAGTAATACATCAGGAGCCTCAATCTCATCTGGAAAGCATTGCAGAGCAGATGACAAACAAGGTCACTCTCCACAGGGTTGACACCTAGAAGGACACTTCAGTCTTCCCACACCTTCTAGGCAATTTGATCAGGAGTACAAAAAGGATCAGGAAGGTATCCAAATCCATGCATCCAAAAAAACTGAGAAAAAACATTCACAACTAAGAGTGCCTATTTTTTAATCTGCTATGTTTATATAATATATATTCTATTCTCCCAACCAAGCTATAGACACTAATTTAATAATATGCAGTTGTTGCTATAAGTAGTAAATTAATTCAAAGATCTGTGCAGTTTTGTTTTCCATACTGTATTAGATGACACCCATAGATCACTATACCAACAATGACATCACATTCCATAAGGTTTATTTTGGGGGTTAGAAGTTAGAATAGTGATCCACACAGATACACAGAATAATCTTGTCTCAGTACTGATTTAACACTGATAATAAAGCAGTGCACTTTTCACATGGATGCTCTCAGTGTTAAAATAACACTGCCAGCTTTGGTGATTGTCACCAAAGGCACTGAAACTGCAGGCACTCAGACAGGCAATCTCTGTTGTCTCCTGCTATATACTTACTGTTCTTTTTTAGCTACGTGTAATTACGTTTTAGGGTCAGCGGTAGAACTTATGACATTGCCACACATCAGCCAATGGAATGGGAGAGGGAGGTCTGGGGGTGACTATGTGGAGAGATGAGGCAGTGGACAGGGTCACTAGGGGTCACCGAGGAAGGGTCACGCATGCTGGGTGCCAGTGACTTCCACTGTCATCAGCATAGCATGTTGCACTTGATCCACAGTGTTTCCTGCTGTGCGAATGTGACCCAGCTAAGGTCATTCACCTGCTCTCCAACCACAATGGCAACCAGACCTGGCCGTCATCCTCTTCACATGGCCTTCAGCGATTTGGAAGGTATGGTGCTCCACATATATAACTGCACTTCACAGGAGAAGATCAAGCCTCAAGACACCTGTTTGTTTTTCATTTAGTGGTACATGTCAGGAGGACCACTTCCCATATCTTTCCTGCTCAGAGGAGGTTTTCTGCAGAGGCTATCAGCTGGTAATGTCCTCTTCTTTCAGGAAGACATGGAGGTGGGGAAAAGCGGAGGAAGGAGTAGGACATATGTTGAAGTGCACCGGATTCCGCAAACAGGAGCCATTGCTTTGAGTCCGCAGACGGCAGGCAGAGCCACTGCCGCAACCAGTTCGTACCTCGGACACTCAGTGCTTCTCAACCAATTAATTAATTAATTAATTTAATTGTTTATGAAAAAAAAATAATAAAAGGTGTAGGTGAAAGGATTGTCAGAACAGCAGGAAAGTCACTAAGCCTCAACCAAATATAACTAAAATCCATCTGTTCGCCTGGATTATGTGCCAGTTCTCAATTCAACCCCCCACCCACCCCTGGGATGTGGCTGAGGATTGGGCACTCAGTGGGAGGGGCTTGCTCTGGGGGGGGGGGCGTCCGATGACGACCGAGTCACCCGCTGGCACAGCGTTGCCACTGTGCGCTGACCTCAGAGCCCACTGCTCTGCAGGCACCGTTGAGCCTTTGTCCCTCCGGTGACCAGCAGCACCCGTCCACTGGCCGTGGAAACGAATGACAACAGCAGGACCGTCTCCTGCTCAGTGTGAACGGAGCTTAGCACCTGAGCCATGTGAAACATAGCACAGAGTTTTCATAAACTTCACAATACAGATATTGCATATTTGCTTCTAGACAACATTTTCCATATTATTGCCAGTAGGCTAATGTGTGTAGATACAGTATGACTAATCATTACAGAGGTGATGACCATTGGGAAATTTAGAGGTGTGATTAATGTTGTATGTAAATGATCTTTAGCAGGTCACAGCATTGGAAGAAAATCATAAACACAAAGGTTTGGCCATCTTGGACCACAGAGTCCACTGAGCCGGCAGCCGCTGTGACAGAATAGACTGTACAAAGGTCCTCCAGTACCCAACACCATTGTTAAATGGTACACACACTCCTGACCTGTTTAAGTGTCACACGTATTTCTGAGACTACCACAGACAGTACACCTGAGAAAGGAGCGAAATCAGACCTCGTTTCCTCATACAGCACTATCTCAGCAGGAACGGAACAGGAAAACGTCTCCAGATACAAGACTCACGAGGGCCATTAAGCATTTTCTCAGGGTGAGTGAATAGGCAGCTGGTACTGTAATGGTTCAAGTCAGTTGACCAACACGCTGCTGGTTCAGGCCCGTAATACAGCCATTCCGCTGCTCCTTTAGGCACAGTGTTTCACTTGAACTGCATTCGAAAAAGACCCAGTGGTTAAAATTTGTAAGCTGCCTTGTTTAAGGTGTTGACAGCTATACTTTTACATGTGCAGTACAAAGAGAGCATCTCCTTGGCTGCAGCCGAGTGTGCTTGCTTTGGACCACAACTCCATCATTCACACTGGACCGGTGGCCAATGGGTCAGGACTATACTCTCACAGGAAGTAAGGCAGCAGGGCTGCAAATGTGACCCTTGCAGCTGATGTCAGGGCAGTCTCTCAGACACCTGTACAAGGTGATGCACAGATCTGCTCTGCTCAACTCAATTGTCTTTCTTTCCAGAGACAGGGGGACCAGATTCAGTGGATTCACCTTAAACACATTCAGCAGTCAGATCTGATTGGTTGAGATATCATGGCTGCTGCAGCAAATAGTCACTGAAATATATTTCCCCCAACCATCCCACTTTGACTTAAGCAATGAAGTGGGAATTTAGGAATACTTCAGAGATCACTTTAATATAACAGAATGAGACTGATAACTGAATCAGCCGTTAAAGATGTCATTATAGTTTTACATCTACTTCACATAACCTATCCTGCCAGCATCTTCCAGCACCTGTGACTGTTAGACTAATAGCCAACTAAATTTATTTCATACTCCCTTCACCTGAGAAGTTATACAAGGATCGGGCTTAATATGTGAATACAGTGAATGACAGCATTGCCTTGAAAGGACAACAGAAGAAGGGTGCAGTAGACAAAATGACAAACCAGACTAATTTCCCTGAGGCCAAACGCAAAGCGGTAAATCTGCTGGCAGTTGTAAATGCACTGTTTAGCTTGAGGATGCTGAGACAAAGCAGCTAGCCAAGGATAAGACGTGCTGAAGGTGTGAGCCGCCTCACGCTGAGGGAAAGCTCCGGCAGCTCCGCACAGAACCGACAAAATGTTTTCACAAAACAGGAAGGCAGCAGCGTGGCCTGAACACGGCAGCTATCACGGATCCAGCGTGCACTGGCCTCTTCAGGTGGCCACAGTATGGAAACACAAAGACTCTCACAACAATCCATCTTTAACTTTCAAATGAGCATTTCTACACACACACACACACACACGCGCGCGCGCGCATGCATGTGCACAAACACACACACATATACAGAAGTAACATGCAGACAGGCACACACATACAACAATACATACAAACAACTACATTATTCAGTTACTCAGAGCGATCTCATCATATCCACTTAATGTACAATTTTATATACATCACACATGTTTAACACAAAACACTCACAGTCAGTGAGTGTATTATTAAGTCACCAAGCAGGTAATTGAATACACTTAACAGTGTTTTCTTTTAGTCACATGTAGAGCTGGACACACACATACAATCTGTGTTACCTTAGTAACTTAGACACTCTTACCCAAAGAGAGCTTTGATAGGAGTTTTATGATTTTATCTATTTATCTAACTGATCACTTTCTTAAAGAATTTAATGGTCAGGCTCAATCATGCATCAGCAATTCTTTGTCAAGAAAGTGATCCCACAAGCTCCAGCTGGAAGGCCTGGGTTTTCAGCCACACCACACACTCTGCAGAGAAACACACAGAGACACGGTGGAACACCAGCTGAACACTGACACTGGTAGCTGCCTCCCACACGCTACAGCAAAGAAGACCTGCGTGATGAGGGCGTCCCTGTGACAATCAAATTCTTATTTTCATTGTTGAAGGAACTTAAGCATATTGCAGCTACTGCATCACAGCGAAATACCCAAAGCCACCAAACATGTGACGAATGACTTCCTTCCTGCCAGACTACCTGGGCTTTCTAATCTGAGAGAGGAAAGAGGAAGACATGTACACAGGACAATGGCAAAAGGCCAGCTTGCTGCATGGTCATATCTGTCATAAAAAAAACAACTCATTGCAAAAGTTGGACATTATACTTTACTGGAACACTTGAATCTCTGCCATGGTATTGCCAAATATAAGCATCCACCTGTTCTGTTTTAGAAAGCACTTATCCAATCAGAGCCACAGAAGCCTGGAGCACTGCCAAATATGCAGACGGAGCAAGGCCTGGGTGTACTTAGGACAAGACACCAATCCATCCTGGGATGCTCACACACACAAACACGTTCATTTACAAGCTGAGGGCAAAATATCACTAGAACTCTGAATGTCTGTTCTGAGAGGAAAGCAATATTATACATAGAGGAAAGCTGGGGGAAAGCAAGCTTTACGTGTAGCACCGGTGCCAAGTTAAAACTTCAGTGAGAGGTTCCATTTAAAGGCTCCAGTCAATGTGAGAAGTCATAGTGATATTTTAATGTCTGTTCATGGGCAGCTCTAAGGGTGGGGCCACTGGACTCTTTAGTACCTCTATTTTGTCAGTCACTAGTGATTTCAGAAAAGAATTACATACCAATGTCAGACATATGGTTGGCCCCTCTATCTTAAATATGGCCTTTTTGTGCCCCCCCCCCCCCATCACAATTTTTTAAAAGCCAGGAACTGCCCCTGCTACTGTTCCAGAGAAACCAAGCACTCATCAAACAGATGGGGGGACTCAGTTTATCTTTCTCTTCTAATCAAAGTTTATAGACCACAGAATTCAGTTCAGATATATTCATTCCCACTAAAAATAGATGTTGAAGAGACAAGACATAATTTTCACTCACTCTTTTCCAGCTGTTTTTAGTTCTGTTCTGAATGCATAAATAAAAATGATATCCAATCTTCACACCAGGCCTTAAAAAGTGAAAGTCTGTTAATAAGGTAAGATTTCAAATAATAACACAGTCATAATTCTGACCACCAATGGGTGCATTCACATGCACACTAATAGTCTGATTTTAATCAGACTATTCACTTTAATCGAGTTATTTAAAACTCACGCAAATGCCTTCATCCCATTTCTTTAATCAGGTTATGGCCTTAATCAGATTATTGAAAAACCGATTAACACACCTATATTTCTAACCAATATTTCGATTAGTTTGTACACATGAACAGCTTTATCAGATTTTTATTGGTTTAAAATTTTTGCACATGTCTAGCTAAAGACAAGCATGACATAATTCATGAGGTCATACTTTAACAGATGCCATGTGCAGCAAAATTCCATGCTATTTCTGGCCTGTATGCACATCCAACACGCAAAGGTGAATCACATGTAGATCCCATGTAAAGAGGGATTATGATTATTCAGTCACACAATATTGCTGTACATGCAAACATTTAAACTGATGTATAGACATATCCTGATGTTTGCCTGTAATTGGACTATTGGCATGCACTTTAAACCTTGCCATTATAGTAGACTAGAATGGCATCACACACAATAGGGTAGAGTGACCAAAACCTCCTGTGGTATCCCTAGTCCTCTACTGGACACAAAGTGCAATGAGAAATTGGAAGTGGGGGAGGGGGGGTAATGTTTAGGTCATAACCCTTGGAGCCTCTGCTGGGAGGGTACAGAACAGAATTTTGGGTGTACAAAAAACGGGCACAGCAGGCAGAGTAAAACACGTAAATACTGTATAGTGAATCATCTTTTTATATAGAAAAACAAACCCAACAACAATGAACACTTATATGCCTGTACATATCTCATGACCAGCCTCACCTTGTGTACACTCCATGTATTGTGTGACAGGTATTGTTGTGTCTTTGGAGCATTACTAAAAGTGTTCACTACAGATGGCCGGAATGGCAAATAATGGGCGGTTAATTGTTTGCTGATCCACCTGCCTATCTAGTTTCTACTAAATGTCTATTATTTTATTATATATTATTATGTCTAATATTTTCTATTAAATGTGAATAGTCTACTAAATGTTCTGCTTTTCCAACTGAATGTTGCTGCATGTAACATTATTAACTTGTTTTTGAGATCTTGATCTGATCTACACTAGAGATAAGTTGCTGACTGCTCAAAGCAAAATCAGGGTGCAGCGCTGGATAGGCATCCAGTCCCTGGTGAGGAACACGCGCGTGTACAGACACATGCACAGGACAGAGGCAGGTTCAAGGCACGTACTAATCCATAAGCCACATGTCTCTGAACTGCAGGAGTACCCAGAAGCAACACACATGCAGACGCACACACCCACACGCACGCGCACACGCATGCACACATGCACCCCAGGGGTAAAACACACCCACAAAGAACCACATCCAGTAGCCTCAGGACAGAGCACTGGCTGTCATACTGCAGTACATCTTAATTTTAATATATTTTATCATGTTGAGGTATCTGATCGCTTAATGAGGTGTCACCACTGGAAACAAAACATATGTGTGCACATGCATGCACATATATATATGGCATGTAGACTGGGTGGGTAGTCAGTCCATCAAAGAAAGCACTGTGCTCTGTGGTCTGCCGTCCTGCTGCATGTCACTCCTTTGTATGGTGACCGTCACAAAAAACAGATACGATATGCCTTTCAATGAGTCACCAGCTGGCACTTGCTCCAACCAGCTGTGTCCTGTTTGAATGGCTGGGGGAGAGAGCGATAGAGAAAGGGAGAGAAAGAGAGACAGCAAGGGAAGAGAGAGGGAACTAAAAGGAGAGAAGGGAGAGGAGGGGAAAAACACAAAGAGTGTACATGTGTGTGTGTGTGTGTGTGTGTGTGCGTGAGAGAAAGAGTGAGAGGACAGAGGGGGGAGGGGCTTATCAGTTTGGTGCTTTCATGTTGCACTCATGACCAGTCTCTCAACACATAATAACCACTCGTTCATTTCTTTCATATGTATGATATTTCTTAGATAATTACAGATAGCAATAAAATATTAATTATACCCTAGGTTTCCAGTGTCTTCATGTAAGTTACAGACAGGAACAAGGAATCACAAAGTCGCCATTTTTAAAATTCATTCATGCCTTGACATGAATTGGCTGATGTGAAGCACATTTCTCCCTACGAACAACACAGATTTCTTCATATTCCATGACCAATTCTCTCTGCAAGCTAATGTAACATCCTTGGCCAGCAGCCCCATTTTTTTACATCATGATTTCACTTTCCTACAACATGTATCACCTAAGAAATCAAACCTTTAAATCCTGAAAACACCCACAATCATATTGCTGACATTTTGACATTTTCTACTTGACTTAACCAAATACAAGGCCAAAATACTATATTATACATTGAATTTTACTCGGTCAGAGTTATCGCAGATCTAAATAGTGCTAACGTGAATAATGAATGTACTTTCTGAAAGGAAAAAGATTGCTTAAGGCCTTAAAGTCTCTTTTGTCCTCTCCCAGATACAAAGCAGATTTTTAAGTCGTACATCACTGACAAATATCTTCTTTTCAGCCGCATGTTCTATTCACACCCTCTGAAAAAAACCACAATGTAGAGAGATCCATATGCTGTACCAATGCCAGTCAGCTTCTCTGTCCAGCACTGGATAAAACTGAATGACAACCTTCCCACTATTATAACCATTCTAGCAGCATGAAGGTCCTCACTCTTTGTACATCGTCAGCTTGAATGAACAGCTATCATGGACTACCTGCTGGTCGGCCTAAAAATAGATAAAACAGCTAAAATAGCTGCACACACCACACACACTCAATAAAAGATGCCCTTGCTAAGAAAGGAGAACTTGGAGTACAAAAAGAAAAAAAATCAAGAGGTCTTCTGTGTACGTGCAAAGCCAAGTCCATTTTTTTTTTAATTCTGGAAAATTCTATAAGACTCCAGAAAGTTGTCAACTCCTCCACTGGTGTCTCAGATGATTATGGGATGAACATTCCTTGACTGCTTTAAATGCATCTAATTTTCATTCATTTATTGACTTTGCTTTGCATACAATGCACCTTTTTCAAAAGCACAGATCTGTGTGTTAACAGAAACATGGAGTTGCCTCCAGGAACGGGAGCAGCTCCGTTAATCCTGAGTCAGATGTCCCAGATAACTCGCAGCACCGTGACCAAACAAGCTCAGAAAATGCACAAAGCATGGTCTGCTAAAAATAAAGTGTGCACGTCTGGCTGCCTCTCCAATTTTAAAAGCAACAATCGATCTACAGTATTCTGTTCTCTCATGTCCCATCAGTCAAAGTCGCTATACCTTCCCCTCATAGGCATCTGAATCTCAGCCAGGTGGTGGTGGGGGGGCATTAGCCTTAAATAGCAATAAAGAGAAACCTCCCCCTTGTCCCTCCTCAGCATGGCCAGCTGTCTGTTTCATGAACTCCTACTCTGAACTCTTACTGCTACTTACATAACCTTCTTATGCCTCCTTTTGGCTCCGTTACACTTCCTGATGTAACCCCTGAGTACCTTCTTCTAACCTGTTACACTTCCTGACATAACCCCCTAACACCTCCTTCTGCCTCCCTGCAACACTTCCTGATGTAAGCACTGTGTACCTCCTTCTAGCCCCAGTTACACTTCCTGACATAGCGCCCTAACACCAACTTCTGGCCCCTGTTAAACATGATATAGCCTCTTTACACTTCCTCCTCATCTCATGTTACACCTCCTTTTGGTCCCACATTACACTTCCTGATGTAACTCCCTACAACTCCTTCTGGCCCCATGTTATGTCTCATTTTGGTCCATGTTACACTTACTGACATACACACGCAGCTGTTACATTTATTCAAAAGTGTCACCTGCACAACAGATTTGTGCCCTAACTTTAAACTGGGACTTGAACCAGCAGTAGATCACATTTCCATTTGGCTGACAATATAGGCAAATGCAGGTAGTACTTTCAGCATGCTGCCTTGTGCTGGAGCATAATGTATTTTTCCATATACTTCATTCATGGAATTCAACTGGAACCCAGTCAATAAATAAATAAACAGAAGGGGAGCTGCTGATCTCATTGGACCGTGTTAGTCCATTTATGTCTACCTTGTGATTACCAGGTGGGTCAATGCTTTCTATGTACCACCAATACGGACCTTTATGTCTTTGCTTGCCACTGATACAGAAATCCAAACACAGAGGAGAAATACAGAACAAAGACAGAACTGGTTTGGATTTAAAAGCCCCACCTTTGAGACTATTAGTTCCATCAACATGAATGAGGTGTGTTGTTTCCTGTGTACACACTGCAGCAAGAACAACTGAGAGATTTAAAAAAAAAGATACCAAAAACTATATAGATAGAAGGAAAAGTGAAAATGGTCTAATAAAAAGAAACTGCATTGCCTAGAGAAATAAAGCAGCCAAATTCAAAACACGTGCTTAATATATGGGTCCAGTCTCTATGTGCACAGAGTGGTGTTCAGATATTTTAATCCATGCCTGGACATGGACATAACCTATACAGAAGTCAAGTAACTGCTGGCAAGTCAGTGAATTTTTGCCAAGAGGCCCTTGAAAGGTAATTACCTTCGCAAAGGTCTATTGTCTGCCTCTGGCTGTTTGTGCTCCAAACCTTTCTGGCGTAAGTGGCATGGGTTACATATAACTGTAAAAGCTCTAGAAAGACTAAAGGACACTTTGCTCAAATTCCTTTCACTGCTTCATATACATTACCTGCATAGCCACAATTTGGCCTAGTGGCTGAATGGGTAAAACATCAAACTGGGAGGCAGAAGTCTCCCAGTTCAAACCCCAGCCCAGCCACCAGATGTGTCCTTGAGCAAGACGCTCAGTGCTAGCTCCCCGGGCACCACGTGTGGCTGCCCACTGCCCCCCCCCCCAAGGGGGTTGGGTCAAATATAGAGAACCAATATTGCTGCAACATGTATGTGACATGTTGTAGTCAATGTGGATAAAAGCATCTGCTAAATAAATGTAAATTTAAACTTCTAGTTACCCCTTAAAGGCATTTTTAAAGAAATTAGTTTTTTTTTTTTTTTGCTTGCATTAAAAACATATTTTTGTGTATATTTTGAGTTTGTAATAGGTTTAGCCAAGATGTTTTGTAAGGTAACCCTGTTATGGAGGAGATCTGACCAGTTGGGCTCATCATCACTCCGCAGCGAGATTGGCATATGAAGGAGCTGCTGTCCTCAGCAGTGGGTCTTTCAGGGATGAATCGAGAGGTTTCACACAGTTCCTTCCCTACACAGAGCCAGACATATGACGCCATAGCAACACGACAAGACAAAACAAAAGCACTCCCGTGTCTTACAAGCGCACTTAAGACAGAATCCATCCACCCACGCTACCCTACTGATGGGTCATTTATTTTCAAAAATCCACATCTCATAAACAGCTGTGAATGTAGCTAAAAAAAGGCTTCACTGCTGTGAGCCAAGTCCATGGAGAATCTAAGGTCTCAGAACGCCTTAGTGTCCTGGCCAGTCGCTCCTGTTTAGTGTGGGCAGACCGCTTGTTTGCCACCTGGATTAAACATAGGCCCTGTTTCTCTTTGCTATGCTAATCACAGGTTCTGTCAAGCACCCCTTCTCCTGAGATCCCCTCTGCCTTACGTGGCAGTGAGGCTGTGTCCTTTCTTTTTTTCAATGGTGAAGCTTTGTGATTTGTTCAGTTTTTAATAAGCTGTATGCATAGGAACATTCATTTCCTTGTAGTGCTCATTATTATATTATCAAATGATCTTTTAAAACAAGAACTCCTTAACAAAGACTTTTTTAGATAGCAATTTTTTTAAAGTTTATTATTTTTAAACTTTATCTCACATCTGTATGTTGCCAATATGTATAATCTCCATTGACTTCCTTTGTAAAATAAATTTTACACCAAGTGTTTAATTACACCCTTCTGATAAATCCATTTAGATAATTGTCCCATTACATTATTCAAGAGGGAATGTTTTGACACATATCTCAATCCCTTCACTGAAAGAGACGGGGCAGGCTTCTGCCTTTGTGCTCGATCAGGGAATCCTGTAGGTACATGTGAGGCAAGGGTGCAATTTGAGAAGTGCACACAAGTTGGTCAAGTCAGACTTTTTGTAGAAACGCTCCTTCGGTCTATGCTTTCAGTAATAAATTCAGTCCTTGGTGTTGTTGTGGCACCCTTGTCCTCTGTGGGCCACGATGTGACCTGTGGAAAGGCTGACAGCTGTGTCTGCCTCATGCAGATGAGACCCTGATGTTTCTCTTCCATAGTTGACATGCAGAATCTCCCATGGTAAGTAAACCAAGCCACTTAGGCTAAAGGTGTACACCTAAACCATATGTCACTGTAGGCGGTATCCTGACCCCTACACATGTTCACAGACATGCATGCATTTGTGTTCTGCTGTTTGATATTTCATTACAAAGCAAAGACCAGCCTTCAGTTTCTGACTTTTCCCTTTATAGTTTTCGGGTACCAGAAGCCAGGATGGGTGACAGTTTTTAGGTATTTATAATAGATTGGCCATGTTAACATTGCTGGTCAGTGGCATGCTGAGAGTGTGCTATCCATACACAATGAAAGAGGGTGCAGGCAAATATTGGGGAGCTGACCCATGGTGGTAGTGGTTGTCCAGGCCCTGCACTGCCATTAAAGTTTCAAGAACACGTGGCGATAGCCTAGTCACCTCCTCGGTGCCCTTTGGGGTTGGGAGGAGACCTCCTCCAGGCAGAAGACCTTTGGCGGTAACCCGCAGCAAGCGAAGCTCCCAGAACAACACACGGCGGGGCTTTCGGCAGCACGCTGCGTCCGGTGTAATTAGGGCTGTCAGGGGAGGCTGCTCGCTGTGCCTTAAGACACACTAATGATTCACTGAGCAGGAAAAGGGCAGCTAGGTCCCCACCCACCAAATCTGGCAAAGGGTCATACGGTGGCGAACAGCAAAACCAGACGCCAGGCCGATTTAACCATCATCCATGGTGTAGATTGCTCAGGGGATGCATGGTGTTTAATAACAAGCTGGTTGGCCTTAAATTGGCAGGTCATGTTAGAACAGGACTGTAGGCATTAAATCTAGAAATACACTGGGCCAAAATAGGTCCAGCGTCACATCTAGGTGCAAAACTGAAATATACATGAACAAAAGCACAACAGCATAGAAATAACAACCACAACAATCTGCAACTGTCCAGCAAGCACTCTTCAAGACAAGAAGGAATTACAATACCTAGAACTTCCGTTATGTTTTACTAGGTGGCCTTACAGGTCTGTTACCTTGAAGAAGGTGTTGGATCAGCACCTGCATCCATGTTTTACCTGTTACTGCTACAAAAAGTGAAGCCTCAATCATAATAAATACCTGTAGGCAGGTAAGGCAAGGGCAAAGGAAACCGCTCTGGTCGGCGACCCGATTACACCAAAGCCCCTTCAGGACAGCCATGACGTCAGTCCAAGGCCATAAAGCTTTCAGAAATGATAATGTTAGTGTGAGCAGCTGCACACTGAAGCTTCGAAGAACACATTTTCAGGCCCGGTGTTAAATAAACCATTCGACCTCTGGGTAGGAAGCGTTCCAAATGTCTTTAAACAAAGTGTGCAGGTGACTGTTTTACATACACGCTGTACAGTATCAAACAGAACAACTGAATAACTAGTACCGTTGCCAAGCTACTAAATATTTACCAGAGCATAGAATTAATTTCCGGACCAGGCTTTTGTGTAAATAATTTTATGCTTCTATTTACAGTATTTTGTAATTAGTGATAAGAATCTGTATTATCTAAAAACACAAACATGATGTACCCGCCTTTCACTTGAAACACTAGCTTTCACTGATCAAATGCAAAAGGCTTACAATTTAATTTTATTTGCTGTCTAATTTTCACAACCACTCCACTAAGGTTTCAGCACAGCTGTAGCCAGAATCACATTTTTCCTAAATATTAACAGATCTATGCTTCCTTACCTATCTCCAACAAAACATAAAAGAAAGCATAAAGCAAAGCATAGCAGATATATTCCTGCCAAGGTCTGTGTCCAACAGAAAGCTTCAGGAGAAGCAGTGAATTCTGGGTAATTAACCATAAGGCAGCAGACTTTAAAGACCTCTGGCTTTAAACCTCACTTTCCCAGAGAACATTCCAGCCCAGAGCCACCATATGAATGGTAAAACTGCCAAGGCTTTGAGAAACTGCACTGATTCTGCCAGTGCAAAATAACCCCATTAGACAGCAATTAACCAATTAGCCTCTGTGCTCTCCAACATGGCCGGGTTGACAGTGTAGATGAGAGAAGACTCTGAAACCGTGGAAACTCATTACAAACTGCATACTTTGCGCTGTAAAAGGTCAAGTAACTTTTTTGCGTGATAAATGCAATATTTGTTATACTACACTAAACTTGAGTTGTAACTGTAAAAAATCAGGTGAAGTATGGACGCAGTTAGCCCCACATCAGCAATCATTCCACTAAAATGAAATTTTGCACAGAGTCAAAGCACCTGTGCCAAATGGTATATTATTTCTCATGTTGCACATTTTTAATTTGTGCTGTCAATAAATCGTTTACTACTTACAAATTTTATATTACTCTCAAATTTCTGTTTCCCAAGTTATGCAATTCACAGCCAATCTTGTATCTTCTGTAAAAAGTCATTTCAAAAATCTGGAAGAGACTTTAAATAACACCGATAAGGTAACATGTAACTATTGACACATTGCATTGACCCATTGTTAAACAATAGTCTGAAGAACACTTGTATTGGTTTTACTTGCTATAGATGTGTTCTGCACTGTCTATGGCTGCAAAAAACCATGCACATGAGGGTAGTGTATAACTTTGTTCCCATCACTAATCATAAAACATCTTTTGTGCATTACTTAAAGTTTACAAACATTTCCTGTAAAGGTATTAAGCTATTACTGTAATCTCATGTTATACAAGCTCAGTCAGGTCAGCATTTGACATAATCAGCTAGCACTGAGTAACTAAAACAGCGAAGCCCTTCATCTAAGCTCTTAAGAGACAAGACAATGAATTCAGCTCAGGAGGGGGTGCAAAGAAACAAAGAAGAAAAAAAAATAATGACGATTCACGCGCACACAGAATAGGAAGTCGGAATTTCTGTGCCACTTGCATTACAGTGAAAACCTGCCAATATGCATCTTAATGGAAACATTGTCACTAATGGTCACTGACAACATCCAGGTATCATACTCCATCATAGCACCCACTATGAGCCTGTCTAACCATAGCCCCCCCGGCCAGGTAAATCATTAGACACATGTCTTCAATTCTTCAATGCAAATGCTGTGTGGCAGACAGCGCTGGGCTTTGACTCCAAGTTTGTTTCAGTTTGTGAAGTAACTGACAAAGCTTTGTGAAGACTGAAAAAAAAAACACTGCGTACAACAGTCAGACAAATCAGCAACTGTAACATTGATTAACACAAGCTTTTAAATGCGTGTACAGGAATAGTTTTTCTGCTCCAAATATTCGACATAAACTTCTGTACTGAAACACTAAAGCATTCACAACAAATGTAAGGACTTTTAAACTAATGCCTGCCCTGTGTAAAATTTTTTTAGTTGCCCATTTGCCCCAATTTGTGTTTATAAAGATTCAGTAGTAATGCCAACACTTCTAGTTTAAAAAACCCCAGTTTTAACGACCCTAGTATGCACTGCCAGAGATATTTCAGGTGTTGACAAGCACATAATGAGATTATCTATAACTGGAAATAATAACATCTTGAAGCGCCTCAGACTCAAACACTGTTTAAAGGGCACCCAACTTAGCTGTTCCTTATACAGACAGACAGCTATAGCTGAAGTACAGCAAAAACTGGACACCACTCACCTGACCCTTCTGCAAAACTATGCTTTACATTCTGGCAGGCCTAAGCAATACAATATCTCTAACCCTGCCCCCCCCCAACTACCACCACCACCAAACCTCTAATTTTTCCAAGGAGCAGGACAACAAAAATCACAGATTTAACATCAGGGCTCCTGAACATAAGACAGTCATGTTCAAATCCACATTCCTTATAGAAAAGGCTGAAAGAGAGTAAGACACATCTACCTAGGAATGCAGGTAAAATAACAGTAAGCATCACCACCCTGACAGAAGTGTTATGCCACAGAAGGTGTTCACAGGAACAACGTGCTTGGCTCTGAAAGCAGTGAACTCACAAAAGTGAGAAAGCACATCTTTCAAAGTAAATCTGAGGTGAAAGCCAAGGCAGACACGTGTGACAATCCGGGCTGGAAGCCAGCAATGTTGGGAAAAAAAGATTATTGACTGCACATGTCCTACACATCTAAGGTCACTACCTATCCATTACCTGTGGGATGCTTATAATATATTTATCATGCTATTTACTACAGAACCTTGTATCAAAGACTGACAATAATCAGGGTTGACTGAAGTTAATAGTCAACCCAGGTATTTTTCAAGAAAGCACAGACTTCAGGCATTCTTCATTTAATGTGTTTCCATTTATTTTCTCAAATACAAACAGACATGCACATACATGCAGATACATGGCTCACACACACACACACACACACAGGCACACAGTCACACACTTTCATTTACATAATCACATACCAAGAATAACTGCAGCCATTCAGTCATCAGTTCACCCAAAAGTGTCGGTTCATCTTTGGATACTCACATACAGGCATACACATACACTATAAGCACACACACACACACACACACAGAAATTCCAGCATTCTGTTGCTAGTTCACCTGAATGGCATCATTCACACAGTCTCATCTTTGAATGGTGGGAGGAAACCAAAATAACCACAGATTCATACATTCACAGGGACAATTGAAAATACTGCAGGTGAAGTTGGAGACAAAACCTGAAGCTACCTACTAAGTGACATAATCAACTCTCAGTTAAAACAAGAATATGACCAAAAATAAGGTTCAGGACACTTAAAGCTAGATCTCACCACATCCTAAAAAACTATTATTTAAATTGTTTTATAAAATTTTTACGTGACAGTCTTGTCACTTTTGTTTACAGGTTTAAGGAAAAAATGATAATTTAATTTATGTGATATTGATAGAAACTTTAAAAATAAAAAATCTTATTCTCATGTTTATCAAACAACAACCCTGAGGCATAGGAAGAATCCTTCTAATTATGATGAGCAAGTTCTGACACTGAAACTCATAAAAATTAACTGGGAAAATAGAGAAAATCCTTCTTCTTATTATTTATTATTATTATTATTATTATTATCAAAACAAAATAAGTACTGACAATTGTTTCTTGTAAAACGTTGCAAACAATGTTTCAGTGTTGTACAGTATTTACTGTAGATGACAGTGACGTTAACAAAATACAGAGAAGTTAAATGGAGAGAAATAATTTCCCTCTGGGATTAATAAAGTTCTAACAATATTGCAGTTAAATATTTAAAAACTTTAAATTGCGACAATAAACTGCGAATTTAAAGTTTTTAAATGTTTAACTGCAATATTGTTAGAATAAACTGCGAATTTGAGTTTTAAAATGTCAGTGTGTAATTTAAGTGTGTAAGCGTTTAATTTTGCTCTCTTGCTATAAAAATAAATAAATAAATAAAAATGTACGGAATAAAACAAACTGTTATAAATTATTATATAAAGTTATAAATTACACTGGAAATAGGAATAAACATGGATTTAGCATGACAAAACGGCTTCTACTTATACGGGAGCCAGTTTAAAAGACTAATAAATAATTTTCCTTTTATATCTGAAAGACCACTTTTAAACTATAGTTTTCGTTTAGCTTGGAAACGCTGAACAAAACGGCGCACAGCGAGGCGTCGCTGCACAAACTCCGCTCCACCTTAAGCAGCACAACTGAACAGCGCCGTGGTGCTGAAACCACTCACAGCACCGGTGCTGCGGACGCCAGAAAAACCTCCCCCAACGCAAACAGTGGCAATAAAGCGCTCACGAAAAATTCCGACTACTTGTGAAGTCACGTTGTTATATGTTTTCAAACCAGATGTAATCGACAGCGTCTGTAGTTCTGTGCGAAGCAGGAGGCTGTACGATGGACAAGAGTTAGTACTGGCTTTAAGTGAAGATGGCGGCCGTTGCTCACCCAACCCAACGCCAAAGGAGTGAGAAGTAGGCCTGTAGTTTTCAGTAACTGGTCACACTGTCATTAACCAACTGAAAAACCACGAGAACACATCAATAAATCCGTGGGCGACTCAAATGGTCACAGTCGACAAGATAAGCAACACCTGAACAGGCTTCACTGTGCTAGTTGTTCCAAATTCACCGCTCTTATTTTCCCTACATTGTCAAGTATAGTATAAATATCACAGCATAAACGTGAAACACTGGACCCCATGAGACATGGATAGACATAAAACAGTTTCTAATCGTCTTTCGAAACCGAGCGCAGACTTCTAGTCATGTTCAAACGTGGTGAACCAGCGCCAGCAGCCAGCATCTCCACAAACTATCGCTGCATTGTAAACTGCTACTTACAGCACAGCTGGTTTCAGCTGGGCACAAACCATCATACACCTAGTCCCCGTCTCTTCGCCCTCATCAAAACGTACAAGGCATGAAATGACTTACTTCAGCATGGACTGTTCCTTCTCTTCTTCTTTCTTCTGCCGGTCCATCACGCCGAGAATGATCTTTCGCTCTTCCTCTGTTAGGTGGCTGAGATCCGGCATCTCCGGCAACACTGCAGCCGCAGGACGAGCGGCAGGGCCGCCCCGGGGCCCGTGTGGAGCAGACATCTTTTGACACAATTGCTAAAAAGACCAACAACCAGCAATATAAAAGACTTCATTAAGAGGAACAAAAGTTCAACACGAAAATGAGTATATGCACATTTCTTCACGTTAGTAACCAGTAGCTGGATGTTAATTGCAAAAGAACCCTGTACCAGAAAATACGTTTATAATAATTGATTTTGCACAGAACACACGCACACAGTTGCACATATGTGGACACGAGTGTGTGCGTATGTATATGTGTATCATAAAAACACTAATAAAAAAGAAAAAGCCAACTTATAGGGACTTCTCATTACAAGAACATGTAAGCTTGAAAACAGCTCAACAAACCATATCTCATCCCAGAAAAAGAAAAAAAAATGTCATGTCATGCGAAAAAATAAATGAATGCAAAAATAAAGTATAATTCTAAAAACGAAGATTTGTCCTCTCGAACAGACCAACAGAAGACATTTTTTGGTGATCATCGGCCACACTGAAGACGTGCATCAATACAGTCATATTCATATAATGGATTTAAAAGCCAAAATTCCTGTGTGAAGAGGAGAAAATGATAATGAACCTCTTCGGCATTAACTGGATATAATTAGTCCTACGAGCTGAAAGTATTCCAAACATACTTGTCACGCTGCTTCCATTGATGCAATGGTACACGAATATAACAAGCTCTTGCCTTATAATTTTGCAATCATGTTAAATCCCGTCTAACCCATTGCCGTCATCTTCTAGAAACCGGTCTTTCGCATCTTGATACAAGGGATGCCTTTTTGTTACTCTTCCGCGTCCTTCCTCCTCCTCACTATCTTTCTCGTTCTCCTCCAGGTTGTTGATTCTTGGAGATTTCTTAAATGCACAAAAATGGATGCAATGAAAAAACCCTAATAGAGAGTAGGCGGGGCAATGCAACTACGTAGAACAAAGATCAGCGTCTCCCGGGGAGGAGAGCGGAAGGGAGACCCGACGGCTGTCCATTGACAGCACGGATGGGAATCGCCTGCAAAACGCGGCCTGGATATTCGAATCAGATTGGACACGTTTTTGTGAACCTATAAAACGAGCGGCAATGCAAATTTCATGAGGAATAATTTAAAAATGGCTATCAAATACAACCACTATATACTAATATATAGCCCCAAGTAAAATCACTTATCCTAAACAGGACAAGGTAAACAATTAGGTCACAGCACTCTAATTGTTGTCCAATTACCACTGTAAAACTTCAAAAACTATTACAGGAAAATCTTGACATACCTTAGTTATTTGGTTATTTCCAAAAATGCTGTCATTCACCTGTCACGAGCGTATTTTTAATACACAACTTTGAAATTTACAAATCAAAATGAGGTGATGGTGAGCACAAAAATCTTTCAAATACTGAAATTTTAACCTGCAAATAGACAAGAATATCACTGCTATCACTTGCATTGTGCGTTTAACTTGGACAGCAATGAACAGCAGACAAGCCACTAAATTACAGTATTGTGTCTTTCCTTCTCAAAGGCAACCATAGGCAGACTAGTAATCAGTACATTCTGTCAAATGCGAGAGCGGCCGGCACACCTTTGTGTGGATGGCTATCAGACCTACAAACTATATAACACACAACAGCAGGGCTGGATTGGTAATCTGGCATACTGGCCATTTTCCCAGTGGACCGACATATTTTGGGTTGGCGATACAATGTACAACCCCTATTCCAAAAAAGTTAAAAACTAAATGCAATTATTTACAAATCCTTTACGACATACACTAAATTGCCAAAAGTATTGGGACACCCCTCCAAATCATTGGACTCAGGTGTTCCAATCGTCTACATGGCCACAGGTGTATAAAATCAAGCACCTAGGCATGCAGACTGTTTCTACAAACATTTGTGAAAGAATGAGTCACTCTCAGGAGCTCAGGGAATTCAAGCGTGGTACCGTGATAGGTTTCCACCTGTGCCATAAATCCATCTGTGAAATCTCCTCACTAATAATTATTCCACAGACAACTGTTAGTGGTATTATAACAAAGTGGAAAAAGCTGGGAACAACAGCAACTCAGCCACGAAGTGGTAGGCCACGTAAAAAGACAGCAGGGTCAGCGCTTGCTGAAGTGCACAGTGCGCAGAAGTCGCCAACTGTCTGCAGAGTCAATAGCTACAGACCTCCAAACTTCATGTGGCCTTCAGATTAGCAGAACAGAGCATAGAGAGTTTCATGGAATGGGTTTCCATGGCCGAGCAGCTGCATCCAAGCCTTACATCATCAGGTGCAATGCAAAGCGTCGGATGCAGTGGTGTAAAGCAGGCCACCACTGGACTCTAGGGCAGTGGAGATGTGTTCTTTGGAGTGACGAATCACGCTTCTCTGTCTGGCAATCTGATGGAGGTGTCTGGGTTTGGCGGTTGCCAGGAGAATCGTACTTGTCAGATTGCATTGTGCCAAGTGTAAAGTTTGGTGGAGGGGGGATTATGATGTGAGGTTGTTTTTCAGGGGTTGGGCTTGGCCCCTTAGTTCCAATGAAGGGAACTCTTAAGGCGTCAGCATACCAAGACATTTTGAACATTTCATGCTCCCAATTTTGTGGGAAGTTTGGGGATGGCCCCTTCCTGTTCTTACGTGACAGCGCACCCGCGCACAAAGCAAGGTCCATAAAGACATGAATGAGCGAGTCTGGGGTGGAGGAACTTGACTGACCAGCAGAGTCCTGCCCTCAACCCAATCGAACACCTTTGGGATGAATTAGAGCAGAGACTGGCCTTCTCGTCCAACATCAATGCCTGACCTCACAAATGCACTTCTGGAAGAATGGTCAAACATTCCCATAGACACACTCCTAAACCTTGTGGACAGCTTTCTCAGAAGAGTTGAAGCTGTTATAGCTGCAAAGGGTGGGCCAACTCAATATTGAACCCTACGGACTAAGACTGGGATGCCATTAAAGTTCATGTGCGTGTAAAGGCAGGAGTCCCAATACTTTTGGCAATATAGTGTATATTCAATAGATCACACGCATTTTGTAAATGTGACCAGGGATGTCCCTGTTTATTCCAGAAGGACAATGCTAAGACACAGTCTGCATGCATTACAGTGTGGCTACATAGTAAAAGAGCACAAGTACTTAATTGGCCTCCCTGCAGTCTAGACCTGCCCCCCACTGAAAATGCGTGGCATATTATGAAGGCAAAACATACAACAGCGGAGACCTAGGACTGTTGAGCAATTTAAAACTTACATCAAGCAAGACTATCTGGAAGTTTAGTCATGACAACTGGACTTCTTTCTCGTTTATGCAGAACTAAGAAGTCCAGTTAACATGTCTAAACTTCCAGATAACCTCACCTGGATGACTGAGAATCTTCATAAACATCAAGCAACACTGGGAAAACTTTCCACTTTCAAAACTTCAACAACTAGTGTCTTCTATTCCTACATGCTTATTGAGTGCTGTTAAAAGAAGAGGTGATATAACAGTGGTGAACATGCCCAGGTCCCAGCTTTTTTGGAATATGTTGCAAGCCATCAAATTCATAATAATCATTTATTTACAAAATGCGATACAGATGATCAGTTTGAATTATAAAACTGTTGTCGCTGTGCTGTATTCTACTGAATGCATGTCAAGAAAGATTTGTATTTGCATTTTACAAGATGTCCCAACATTTTTGGAATAGGGATTGTATTATATGTAATGATTCTAAATTGTAATGGTGGGCTGCCTGGACCAAAAATGCCAGTCCAGGCCTAAAGACAAATGAAAATGAGGGGTTTTCTCTGTAGTTTCCCTCCCCATGTAATCAAAGGGGGTTTATATGGGCCACACCATTTACAGAAATTAAGATTTAAGAGGCGGACTGTATAATTTGTGATGCAAAATGTCATTGTGCTAAATTTCATAGTCCTTCAAACTCTAAACACCTTTTTGGACCTACCAAAAAGGCAGCATACAAAAGCACCTAAATCCTTCCTAGTCACCAAACAGTGGAGCTACAACAGAAGCAGCCTGCCCTGTCCAGTAAAACCTTGTACTGGTTTTAGTGGCCGCCGTAAACAACTTTTTGTATTCATGTTTATTTCAACCGTTTACATTTGTTAAAGATGTTTAATTTGGAAAAATTAACACAATCAACTGAAATGTTACACACACCTAATGAACACATACTGTTGCATAAAACTTGATACATGTGAGTACTTTGAGGAATTATGTAGACTTCATGTGCTCCTTTGTTCAAAACATTTTAAAATATCTGACTCTTCTGTGTGACAGAGCTACACATCTTTATTCATCAGTGGAACACGCTTTAAACTGAGGTCAGAAGAAGAAAAAAAAAAAAAAATCCTCCAAACATTTGCAAGAGTTGTGGTTTAAAAAAAAAAAAAAAGTCCATTAGTAAGAGCAAGGAGAGAGGCTGGGGAAACAGAGGCAGACTTCACTGCCACAGCCCTCTGTTGCTTGCATCCACTCGCCTCTGAAGAAGGAGCACAGTCACAGGTGCCAGCACTGGTGCGCGGCATCCGATGGCAGCGGAGAGTCTTGCTTGTTACTTCACCACGGCAACCACATGCTTCTCCTTCTCTGACAGCGCAGGGACAGAACTTGGTCTGCTGTGTCGCTTCACGTTCCTCTCCCTGGAAACAAACGGCACAGACCACACCCGAATGAGTCCATCGCTACACAAAACCACACAGAGCCGTCAATACCGCTAAAGGTGGCCCGATAATCACAAAAGCCAGCGGAAGCACCGTTCAACGACATGTTCCTTACTTAGCGAAAACTTGCGTAATTAATTTTTGTGCAGTGCAGCAGTTTGTAGCCAGAAACCTCAGTAAAGGAATAATCTGGCAGGAAAGAAACTGTTTGCAAGACATATGGCGTGCAACAGAGCCAAGTGCTCCAGGTCAGTCATTAACAGGCACTAGAGTCATGAATCTCTTCTCTCCACCTTGCCTCCTCATAATATACTTCAGCCACCATCACATAGCACTAAGCGCAACGTTTTTGTTCACAATAATCCATTTCGAAACATTGAACAATGACTCGTTTGTTCTTCTCTCACAGTGGAAATTAGTATTTGCCCATAAGTCTACCTAAAGCAGTACACAAAATCTCTACAGGTCTAAGTAGGCTGCATACATAACCCCTTGTATTGTACTGCTGTTTTGGTGAGTTAGCAGCAGCAAAAATGTCTTACTAAACTCAACGTACTGTATTGAATAATCTAAAATACATATTTTAAACGGAATAATTTAAGATTGTTGCAATCACGGTTTAAATATATTGTATGTTTTGAAAGGAAACTTTTTAGAAAACAGCTTTCAGCTTCTTTAAGCTGCGTTAAGAAAGTGACCACTCTAATCAGTTCATTTAAATGCATTTTGTTCAAGAGGGATGATTAACTGATTTGTAGAGCAGCATTATTCTGCGTAAATACAGAAAATGTTAACATAAAGCTCTCTAATATTTAAAAGCATTATTACGCAGTTTCTCAGGGTACTGGCATGGGAGCCGTAAAACAGAATTGAAGTGAAAACCATAGTGACCTGCCATCTGTACAACACAAGCACACACGGTCCAAGCAAAATGTCAAATAATAAGAAAAGAAAAGAAAAAAAAAAGCAGCAAGCTGGCAACAAAGCAAAGCACAGCACGATCTTTGATAATGCGTACCTGCAGGACAATACTCGCTCTCGCCAAAAATAAATAAAATAAAAACTAGGTAGCAAAGTGTGAACACAACACATTCTTCTATGGACAGACAGATGAGCGTTTTAACATTAACACTCAGCATCACTTCCACAAAGAACTTGGAATAGTGGCGTTTACACAGAGAGGTTAACGTGAAGCACGTCATACAACATCGCACGGGTGGCTGCAGCCGTGGTAGAGAGATTAAAGCCACGGCTGCCTACCAGGGGACGAGATCTGGCGCAACGCTCACTACAGCGACTGGGTCACGAGCCAGAACGAAACAGGAAGAGGGCAGCAGGCGGGAGCACTCACTTCCTGCGGCGTGCCTCCCGTATGATGTGCAACTCCTTCTTCTGGTGGTGCAGGGCTTTGGGCAGGTGGCGGTGCCGCGCGATGCGTCGGATCTGCGGGTGGTGCTGGAACTTCTCCTTCAGCTTCTGGCTATAGTTCTGTGCAGCCTTCTCCCTGGGAGTGATCTGGCAGGAGGGGGGATGTAAGAGGATACGGATGTTAGAGATGCCATCCCAGTAAGAAAAGGCACGTGCCACAGCCTCAGCTTTTGCCTGCTGGAGACTGTGCAGATGGACACATCCCCAATACAGAATAAAAATCAGGACGTCTTACAAGGACTCCAAAGTGATTCGGTACACTGTTCATTGTGTAAACGGCCACAGAAACCCAAGCGAAAAGAGTTGTGTGTGATCTCAAGCAATAAAATTTACAACTGTCTGGAATGCAGTAGTCAGTTTGCTATTGTAGTTCAAATTCACATACACTTCTCTGTGGCTTTCAGATACCAGCTGGGAAAGGAAGGGTAGGAAGCCAAAAATAGGAAAGCCTCGCGTAAATCGTAAACATTCGATAAACAGTCAATAGCTGCCTGACATCACAAGTGAATCGGGCCCCTCCTCAGCACAAGCAAAGGCCTGAACTGGAGAAGGAGAAATATTTAAACACCTCAGTGACAGGTGACCACTCATTAACCTGTTCCATACCATTGCGCACAGCAGGTCAATCTACATTTGCATAGACTGGCCATTTTTGGTAGAATAATTAACTATCCATAATGATTTATGATGCAAAACCAAACACTGATTTATTGCAATACTGCACTCCAAGTGTTTTTTTTCCCCCTTTTTATTATTAAATGTAGTGGGTCACCTAGGTGGGACAGGTGGTAGGTCAAAGTTTAAAGAAAAATTCTAAACGGTGCAATACATTTTAAATTCGTTCAAATATTTCACAAGCAAAATTTTCATGGAAAAAAGACTGCAATAAAAAGTACAAGCTCTAACGTATTTATAGAGCCAAAGTCAGAAAGGCACGAGATCAAACAATTCTAAGCAGA
Source organism: Chitala chitala (assembly GCA_025773905.1). Taxonomy (NCBI): domain Eukaryota; kingdom Metazoa; phylum Chordata; class Actinopteri; order Osteoglossiformes; family Notopteridae; genus Chitala; species Chitala chitala. The sequence continues at coordinate 5,962,065 of JABJVR010000106.1, read as the reverse complement.
ATTAAGCAAATAACAGAATTGTAAGTGAATGACGATGTCCCATCCAAGACCTAAGTCAGGACTGACCAGACCAAAAGAACAGCTAAGCAAAGGTGACACCAGCCAGCAAGCCTTTCCTTGCACAGCCAATAGGCTTGCTCTGCTCATGGCGACCATCAGCAACCAATGCATTCCCCACTGAAACACACCCCCTCCCTGGCCTCCCTACACGACGCCATGCTGGTACTCACTCCTGAAAAGCTTTTATTGGAATTAAAGGCAACGATTTTCCTTCATTCACTTAGCATCAGGATGGTAGATTGTTGCTGAGTCCAACAATCTTCACCGCTTCTCTAGACAAAATGAACACGAGCTCAGTTTTTGCTTTACTGAATTTCTAGTTCACGTCATCGAATTACTTCGTATCAAAAGGAATTCACGGGGGGGGGGGGACTTACAAAACAACTTTTGCAGTAACAGCTACTGTAGCAACTGTTAGTGCAGACGGACAAGTTGCCTGTTCAGCCAACATCTTTATTGATTTTTCTACTCATCTGTAACACAGATTAATCAAACATCTAGTCAATCACCTCAAAGTCCTTCAATGTGTCGTGACAAAACAGCGGAGCAGAAATTGATGGTTGTCAAACTCGGGGACAGCCATCTTTTGTCGCTTTTCTGCCAAATGTCGACTCCAACCTTTTCATTCCACTTGAACAAAACCAAAAAAAAAAAAAAAAAAAATCCTCTATTCATGTGACACTGAACACGAAGTCTCCCGTGTCTTACAGGCACGGGATGGTGGGCAACGGGAGGCATTTTCACTTATTGCTCAAGTTCTACAAACAAAAACTGGCATAAGAAAAAAAATATATATATATAAATAATGAGTGTTGGCACACAATGCATTCCTGACTAAACTGACAAACAGCACAGATGAAGAGAAGTCAGCAGCTTCCCCCATCCACATGAAGCAAAGCCACAAAGACTAAGGCTTTTAACTGTCCTGCCCTTAGCCAGCTTAGTCAGATCCACACTGTCCGCTCCAAACACCAACAAACTAAGGGCCTTGATTCAGCGTTTCTCGCTTAATTAAATACCCAACATGGCACGCAGAGCCGCCTCATCCGTAAGTGTTCATCATTTCCACTTTAAATAATTGGTCAGTTAAAAATGCTGATGGAAAGATCAGATAGTGCCTGCTGCTCTGTGCAAAAGCATGGTGTGTCCTACACAAAGCGCAGAACATGCCAAACGCTGGTCCACCCCCCTCGAGGAGGAGCATTAAAGGTCTGAGAAGAACATATCAAGTGAGGGAGGTTGGATGTCTGTATGTTAATGAACACCTAGCCTTGGAGTACGTGTCCAGAACAACAGTTCGCCCATGTTGTAATTTAAACAAACCTGATATCAATCCTTAAAACAACAGATGCAACAAAATCCTAAATAAAGGAAAAAGGTTTAAATAAATAGATCTGGATGGCTGTAGGCAAAATAAGATTCAAAAAACAGATTATATACCAGAGTAAGTTAAAACCATAAGATTACCTAGAACATAAAACACTGCAAACCTGCCATCTTTATTACAGGTATTCTGATGTTACATTCATCTATATAAAATATAAAAATGTGCATTTTATTGAACACTAATAACAGCAAAGTTTTGTGACAAACTTTCAATAAATGGTGATGAATGAGAGGGCAAATGAAAACTACGTAGGGAATTATGTCCAGCGTGAATATTTCTACACTACTGCCAGAGAGAGCTGGGGAGGGGTCCATGGGGCATTTCAGCTGACGGGCACTTAAAGGCCCAATGCTGGCACCCACCAGTGAGCTTGGCTTTCCAGCACAGCAGCTGCTGGCACGGCTAACCCACCTGGCCACATGCCATGCGTAGCTGCGTGCCAACAGCAAGATCGATAACTTCACTGCTCTGGCGGGTGGGGGGAACTTGTGGCCACAGGGGGCAGCACTGAGCATGTCTTAGACAAGTCTACATTCAACAATAGACTAGAATAGAACAGAATGCCCTTATCGTCACTGCATCTTAACATGCAACAAAATGTTGTTGTCTCTCTCAAAAAAATAAACTACATCATTCACTCTACTTGACCTTTCAGAAAAAAACACACACACATAAGACTGTAAATGAATGAGTTAGATATAAAAACAGATTAAAGTGATGTATGCAAATACATCACTTGAGTTAGGAGCACAGTTGTGACAGTAAGGGGGTGGGACTGGGGGGGGGGGCGCAAGTTCAGTTCCCTGATGGCCGTGGGGTAAAAGCCATTTCTGAGAAACAATGAGTCACTTAGAGTAATTAGGAGTACAGCACTGTATACCAGCACTGAAAACACCAGAACACACTGCACTCATGACACACGTATATGACACCCGTTTACCATAAAAGCCAGTGTACACAGACATGACTGATATACACCATACTTCTGAACCTGACACGGGGAAACACCAGATGGCGCCTGAATCTGGCGCAGTATTAAATTATAATCCTGAGCATAACAAGTTAGCAGCTGATCATTCGGGACACGTCAAACACATTCTTCTGTGTTCAAAATTAGGCCAATATAAAACACTGAGACAGCCTAAAAGTTTTGAGTGGAAACGCTTCTCATAAAATTTAGAAAACGCCTCTTAAGCAAACAGGCAACATATACAATGGGGTATATTCAGATTTCAAATTCAAAAGATTGGGGGGTGGGGGGTTAATGATCCCACACATGGATGTTCTGCGACTGAGAAGCGAAAATCAAAGGAACAGAGGCAGGACAGCACTCACCACTCCGAGCTTCTCAGATGCGTTGGCCTTCCACAAGCGGATGTTCATCTCATCAGAGCCAGCCATGATGTACTTGTTATCTGACGACCACTTTACACAGATGACGTGCTGCATCCGCTTGGTGTGGTAAACCTCTCTGGAAAGCAACAAAATACAAAATGGAAAGGAAAAAAAAAAAAAAAAAGCGCATTTAAAAACACAATGCAAAATAGCTTCAGTAGCCTCAAGCTCAGTACCGGAAGGAAATCGCAAAAATTTATTGGGTATTATTAACCTGCTGAATGGTGAACTCAAGCACAGCAGGCTCTCCCACTTCCCCGCATATGGTATTCAACCCCCCTGCCCCCCATAGCTCCTCTTTACTCTTACCATTTCATATGAGGAGGCCAAAACACCCACAAGTATCAGCACGCAATTCAGACATCTCCAATCACACAGTGCAGCCACGATTCAGACATCTCCAATCACACAGAGCAGCCAGCAAACAGATACCAGCTATACAGAGTTATTTAAAGTTGGTGGGAAAACTTTACTCTAGTGGCCGTCCTGTGTTGTGCAGAAGGAGCTCAGCTGAATCCCCAGTGCTTGAGGCCATTGTGTCCCCTCCCCCGCCATTAATCATATCGGCAGGATACTGTAATTTACATTGACAGTGAGCCACCATTTAGGTTGCTAATCATGATGCTGACTGAATGCATTATTCACTGCTCAGCAAACTGTGAAATATTTTGCTAAATCATGAACAATTGCCACTAATATCCTTTATCAGAATTGATGATTAGCTACAAAAAAAGCAAGCCCCCATCTCAACATACCCCACATCTGCACAGATCAATACTGCCTGTTTTAAACAATTATTCTAATTTGAACATCGCCGAGACCTACGGTACGTCCTTAGCTGCTTGTACACTTGCCTATTACAACTCTGTATATTCCTCTGCAAGGCCAGAAGAATATCTCACACATTATGTGGAATCAGCCTAAACTTTCCATGTTTAAATTTCCAGAACATTATGACTGCAAATTAAAACAGCCTCTGCCCTTTGACATGCAAGTGAACTACACCATAAAACACTGAGACAAATAAGGTGGGACTGCAGAAAACAGCCAAATCCTCTCTCCTTAGTCAGGTGAGAGCGTAGCATAACTACCACGCTGGAATACTGTGCCATTTCACACCTCAGATAACCACATCTCTGCCAAGGCTTTCAGTGACAAAAACATACGTACTTAACAGTGATAAGCGAAAGAAAGTGACGTGTAAACTGATCTGTTAAGTACATCTTAAAAATAAAAAAGCGCTGGAACATTCACAACTTTAAACATATTGCACAGAGTGATTCAGTAAGAACCGAGAACTAAAATCATTCATTACTGTGAAAAAGCCAACTGTATATCATCCTTACTAGCCTTTGAATAAACGCTTGAGTGTAGGTCACACAGATTACAGATTTATGATATGCTCTCTTGCCCCTAAAGGCTACATTGCATTATTCAAAAACAGATGTGTCCACTATTAATCAAATCTGAGTAGCACAAAGCGCCATGCTGAAGGCTGGCTGGTGTCAGCATGGCATCGATCCTTGTGGAGGGAGGCGGGTGGAGGTCAGGCGGGGGTGTGGACACGGGGAGGGGCGGGGCTCGGGGCAGGAGCACGCCCTCACCTGCTGTGGGCCTTGTGCTTGGGGAAGATGCGAATGGTTTTGTCGAAGCTGGCAGACACAAACTCCTTCCCGGTGGGCGAGTAGTCCACGTCCAGCACAGCGGACACGTGGTCCATGTGCACCGTCATGGGCGTGTCCAGTCGCCGCATGTCAAACGTGTACAGGCTGAGAGATGGGGTAGGCAACATGAAGCATGAAAAACACAATCTGGTCTCTCCATGCTGTGCCACACCTTTAGCTAGCACTGGCACCAAATTACCACTGCCATAAACCAAAACAGATCTAGTGAAAAATTTATTACAATAACACAAACTTATACCTTAGAATAATATGCTCATAAAAACAACAAAAATACTAAAAGAAACACCTGCATTATATATTTCAGCTGACAAGTCTTCAAAGGGAACTTTTGTTTTGTATTTCCAATCTGTTTTTGAGTTGTGCAAGACTTGAGATGAAGTATATTAAACAGTTTCAGGACCAACACAATTCATTTGCACATCTTTATAATGCAAACATAACTACATTAAAATTAAAAACCACCATCTTACTTGTAGTCTTCATTACAGCAGGTGAAGATGTAAGCTTCCATTGGATTCCAGCATAAAGTGTTGCTCCTCAGACTCATAATTACCTGCAGGGACAAAAAGGAAAAGAGGGGGAGGGGCATTACAATTGCCCTTTTCCACAGTACCCTCAGCACAGGCTTGCAGTGACCTCAAAGCACCATGGGTAAAAACGCTACCTTTTTGAGTGGAGTTGCCTCCCGCATATCATACAGCACGACACTTCTGTCTGAGGCGCAGCTGGCAAGCAGCTCAGTCTGTATATAGAAGACAGGGGATAAAAATATCATGACTGGACCTCCAGCTTTTATAACGTTACACCAGAAAGCTGTGACAGGCTGAATTTAACAAAACTGACTGTGAATTAAGCAAAATATCAACAATCAGGGTATTAAGGGTGTTAAAGGTCAGGGCAAACCCAAGTTACTTGACAGTAGCGTAACCACTCTGCATCTGAAGAACCGATATCAAATAAGTGTTGGCAAACACACTCCTGGAAATACCTGCCCTGACATAAAAGGGAAAAAAACCAAGAGAGACAAACCTCTATGGGATTAAAGCGTATACAGCTGAAGCTGTCCACACCCCAGGTGAATGTACGGATGGGGCTGCTCCTCTGCTCATCCCAGATGTCCACCTGCTGGCCGCAGGTTGCAAAAACACCCTCCTTCTGATGGTGGTCGATCCCAGTGAAAACTGTCTGAGGCATAAGGCACCACAGACATTTAACCCTCCTGACATCATCATCTATGAGTTGTGATACAAGTGTTTGTGTCTTGCAATTTCAAATTCTACAAGGTGCTGCAATGATTGTCTGCAATTCTTTTACACAGTAGAATTGACTGATTCAGCTTCATTGTTCATGTGTAATATTTTCACACCTTCTGAGTGAAACAAATACAAGTCATGCACTGTGCATAGCGAATATTCGTGTAATGTGGCATTTATGTGCATTTGTTTTTCCGCTCCTCTCTGCTGTTGGAATTCAGACACATACTAACGTGACAAAGTGATCTGATTTGGAGTACATGACTGCAAACCTTGTGTCCTAAATAAATAAACCAAGAACAATGGTTAGTTTTGTGCTGCTGCAGAACGAGGTCTTCACCTTTCCCAGAATAGTATTCAGAGGCTCTTCCTCTTCTCCATATCCAGGGACTTCCATTTTCCACTGTTTGATGGTCTTGTCATCTCCAACCTGTAAACCAAGACCCAGAAACAAAAGCTACAGTGGAATTCTGCATATGCTGTAAATGTATGCAACAGCACACAAGCCTACCTAGCAAAGAACAAAGACTAGCAGCACAAATATCAAGTTAACTAGCACTCTAGTGAACGAGTGTGTTACCGTGAAAAACGAAGTAGCGCAGAATCTTGTGCACATTGCTCGGACAAATCCCTCATGCGCCTGCAGCGTGCGCACACATTTGCGAGTAGGCAGGTCCCACATTTTCACCTGAAGCACAGAGACACAGTATCAGCCAGCGGGAGACACTCAACTGGCAACTTTAAAAAGTTGTCTAAACTCCAGATAACACTGAGTGCAAACTGCAGAATAAATGTCGCACCCTAGTGGTTCATAAAAACCTTACACGTAAACTGAAATACAGTATAGCAGTCGTCTAACAAATAGCTATAGTGGTTGAAACTGGATCTGAATTCAACGTTATTTTACACCAATAGCGAACCAAGTCATTTTACTTCTGGACAAATTTCAGCCTAATACACTCTCGCTTAACATAAAAAAATGAAATTATTTTTTAAATCATGACAAGCAAGAAATGTAGGCACTATCATTAACCTCCTCGCTCTTCTTAACTTAGTAACTCACCTCGCCATCACAGGATCCGGACAGCAGCAGAGATAACCTTGCGGGATGCTTGGCCAAGCAGTTGACTCCATCCCTGTGTCCGTCCAGAGCGGCCACGAAGGGCTTGGCGAACACACGTTCGAGCTTGGTGGCGTTCAGAGCCCGTGTGTACTCCCTGGGAACCTCGAAAGGGTGCTGCCACGGCTCGTAGTTCCTTGGGACTTCATACACAGACCGGGTATTGCAACAGAGACTACATTTTTTACACTGAAGTATTATTCGTTCGTATTCGACATTTCAACATGTGCGTTTTATTTCCAAGAAAATGAGAAAAGGCGAAGGAACTGACAAAACTAAAATGAGCCATTAAGCAACGCAGCGATCCATGAAAATGGTACGACTGGAAAACTTAACCGTATTGCATAGCAGTGCGACCTAAATAAATGCCTAAATGTTTTAACAGCAGCGGTATCTTTGGTGTTTAATGACAGTAACGATGCTCCACTTACCACGTTGAATATCTTTTGTGGTCTCACGGACATAATCATCCGGATTGCGACAAAGGACCTTTACTTTCATTGTCACTCGTAGTTGACAAACTTATCGTGTACGCAATTAACTAATTTTACAATACGAAAGAAAATATTAGCCACATGCGTTCACGTCAGGAATCCATGTTTTATTCAACAGTACTTAGCATTTGATCCAGCCAAATATGCTGCCACCTATGGGAGGGGAGTACAAATTACATTTCTTTAGTTAAACCTACGACTAGGTACTAGGTCAACGCTATACCATCCCTGTTCCAATAGGGTCCAGCTGCGGAACGCCGCAGCTGCATTGACAAGCCAATCAATGTTCACAACATTGCATGGCTCCGCTTTGTGACGAGCCAATCAAATATCAGGACGCATACTAAAAAAACGCCATAGACAAAACGCATGAAAATTTGTCAAAATAATACAAACACACACATTTTTAGAATGAAATACCATAAGTGCAAGGAAAAATACGATAACGAAAACATTCTCAGAGTTTTTAGATAAATTTGCTGCTATAACTTAAAAAAAAAAAAAAAAATATATATATATATATATATATATATATATATAATTTAGATTTACAAACGTGTTGTTACAAGTGAAATGAGCATATTAAGAAAAAAAATCTGTAAAGAAAAAAAAACACCTTTTTCAGAGTAACATGGTTTCTTAGACGTTGACTCTGTGAATTTTAAACTCAAAAGATAGTACTGTATCGCTATTAGTGAAAAAAAATCGGTCAATGTACTTTTATGTTCAACTGAAAACGTTAAAAAAAAAAAGTTAGATATACACGTGGGTCCGCTGTGTAATTCATGTGCCATGAACGGGAAATTTAATTGGCTTTCCAGCGGCTTTCAGAAACCGGATAAGGTTTTCCTTTTATAAATCATTTGCCATAAACGTGCGATCCGATTGGTTTCCAGCAGAGATCCTGAATCGCAGAGCTCTGGAGGACTGCGACTGGATCCTTCTCCTCGGCTTTGCTCCGTTTATCACATATTAACCAACGAAAAGGCACGTGTTCCACCCACAAATAGCAACGCTGTTCTTCACTAACATGGCTCACTGATGAGCTAGTAGTTATAGATTAACTACCCTGCAACCTACCTATCCTACCAGTCTAAAATACACTTTAAGCCTTAAAGTATTGTAACCATTATCTTGAAGTGTTTTGCCGTGGGTCACAAAATGAAACTATAGTTGAATTAAACTATAAAATAAAAGTTTACAACGGCTAATCGTCCCACGTGGTTTGAGATTTGCGAGATGCATTGTGGGATATAGTGTGCAGGTTGCGTCAGTGAGTCAATGGAAGCAACGTCTGAAGAGGTCCTTAGAGGAAGTTCAGCGTGTTGTCACAACGTGGATTCCAGTTTTATTTTATAGCTACTTGATTTAAACAAGCGGAGGATAGTTAACTTTGAATGTCATTTTGTACTTACAATATTGCTCTTCGCTGCAGTACTTAGCTGCAAGCAGACATGAGCCCTGTTTCAAGACAGGGTGCTCCGACGGATCTCTCAGTGCCACCGGACGCTCACGGCAGGCGTCTGCCTTTGACAGCAAATCTTCAGCGTCTCTTCAGTCATGTCAGATATGAAAATTTAGTAGCCGGAGTCAGTGGAGGAGTTGTGTCTACTCTGGTCCTGCATCCTCTCGACCTTGTAAAAATACGATTTGCAGGTGCGTCTTCTCTTTATTTCCCTATTGTGACAAGGAACATGTTGTGTTTTTCCTGCTGTTTTGTAAAGTTATAAAACGTTTTAATTATCAAGTGAGAAACCGTTTGTTTAAAGTGTAGTTGCGTTTTAGCCAGCTATGATTTATAAAACTCAGCTTCGTAACCAGCGGTGGTGGGGACTAGCTGTGGTAGCGCGATGATGTGAGTAAAGCAACATGACCGTCATGGGATGGTAAACGAATTGCTTGTGCTTGGTGCAGTGAGTGACGGACTGGAGCTGAGGCCTAAGTACAATGGAATGGTCCATTGTATGAAGAGCGTTTGGCAACAGGAGGGACTTCGAGGACTGTACCAAGGCGTGACTCCCAACACTTGGGGAGCAGGGGCCTCCTGGGGGCTCTACTTCTTATTGTGAGTACTGATGATACGTCTGTCTCTTCGTCCCAATCAGGCTTTAGCCTCTTAAACCACTGTTAGAAAACAGTTTATTTTGTGCTTATAAATTTGACCAAATGATGTTCCCTGTTTCACCTCTGTCCACAGCTATAATGCAATTAAGGCGTACGCTCAGGAGGGCCGGGAGTCTCAGCTTAGTGCGTCAGAGCACCTGGTATTTGCTGCACAGGCAGGTGGGTTGTACAGTGGTCCAGAAACACAAACAGGCACTCTGAAAGGTACTAAGTGTGCCAGTACAGTACAGTCCTCCTAATGGCGATCATGGATGCTGGTTTTACTTGAATACTTAAATCTTAACTTTTTAAATTGGTGACACTGCATAGGAGTGCAGATGTGCTATTGTCTAGACTTCCACAAATGCTCCTGATTTGATATAACTTTGTTTCTAGGTGTAATGACGCTCTGCATAACAAATCCCATCTGGGTAACCAAAACCCGGCTGGTCTTGCAGTACAACTCGAATGCGTCCAACAAGCAGTACAAAGGGATGATGGACGCTCTTGTGAAAATTTACCGCCATGAAGGTATATCAGGACTGTACAAGGTAAAGCTCATTCAACCTTTGTTTTTAAATGGAAAGTCCTGTTTCTTCTGAAATGCTGTTAGTGGCAGAATTCAGACAAAGCAACTCAAAACTATGTGGGTTATTTAAAAATATGCAAGTGAATGTTAGTGTCATATTTCAAGACCATTTTAAACCTGTTTTGCTGAGGGTACTAGTTTTATTAAAATTTCCATTTCCAGAAAACAAAGATTTTATTTTTCTTTGTTGGGTATTACTGTGGACTCAGTAATTGTGCTGTTTTGTAGGGTTTTGTGCCTGGGCTGTTTGGCACATCCCATGGTGCATTGCAGTTTATGGCTTATGAGGAACTGAAGAGAGATTACAATGGCTACAAGAAGAGGCCTTCTGATACCCAACTGGTGAGTTCATATTGTATTAGACCACTCAGTGGCTCAATGGGTAGAGCAGCAGGCTAGGATGTGGAAATCTCCATGCTCGAATGCCAACCCAGCTGTCAGATGTGTCCTTGAGCAAGATGCTCAGTGCTAGCTCCCCAGGCACTGAAAGTGGCTGTCCACTGCTGCCCTTGGGATGGGTGAAGTGCAGAGAACAAATTCCTTGTATGCGTACCACATATTTGGCTATATAACCCATTTCCTTTTCTCTTCACTCTAAATCCATGTCTGAGTGTTCTGTTGTAGAAAAACGGATGTCAGCCTGATGTGATAAACACGTCTGTTGGTCTTACATATGTTCCCACAGAATCCACTGGAATACATTTCCATGGCAGCTTTATCCAAAGTCTTTGCTGTTGCTACAACATATCCATATCAGGTGGTCCGTGCACGGTTACAAGACCAGCACAACACATACAACGGCGTTGTGGATGTGATCCACAGAACGTGGAGGTCAGTGCTCGCTACTTTAGCATCATTCATGTTTTTAAATTGCATGCTGTACTAAATTTATAATAACTTATGTTTCATACCTGTGCCTGAGATACTCATGACAACTGCACATGGAGGTGAGGCACATCACACGAATGTCACTTCTCATAGCTGTGCCACTTGATGGCAGTAAATGTTATTGTTCCAATGTTTTAATGTTTATTTATCCCTTGTGTTATTGCTAATTTAACTGTTTGCCTTTTAGTTGATTTTAGACTCTCATCTTCCTTAACTATATCTTGTGCACTTTTGACTATAGGACAGGACTTACTGTTGGCTGGATTCTCAGATACTGTCTGACGTTCGTTCATTTTTAATATGCAAATATACTCTTTCATTTGTAAGTTGCTTTGGACGAAGGCGTCTGCTAAATGAATAAACGTAAACAAATGTAAGTGAATCAGGGACACCTGTAACTACGAGCAGTTGACTGTTTGCCTCTTTTCAACAGAAACGAGGGCATGGTGGGCTTTTATAAAGGCATGGTTCCCAACCTCATTAGAGTGACCCCTGCTTGCTGCATCACATTCGTGGTCTATGAGCACGTGTCTCACTTCCTTCTGGGTCAGCGCAAGTGAGACCCGCGACAGGCTGCCTGTATGCCTGGCTCAGTGTGGCAGCCGGGTTCCTCTGCTGGCCGCATGAGTCGGTGGGCCCTTGTCTGGACTGGCATTGAAAAGCCTAAAGGTGTAGTTGGCATTGGTTCCTCGTTACAGACAGGAATTGCATCCATCAATCATTCTTTTACCACTATGTTTTAACAAGTGAATGAATGAGGATGCACTGAAATCCAGACCTGAATATTATGTGGAAGGTTACTGATTTCCACATAGTTGGTTCTCCCTGAAGCCAAATTAGGATGACATGAATGTTTTCATCCATATCCCAAGTGTGAACAGCAGTGCCAAGTTGTAGTAATCTGCATTTTAATGAATGGTAAAGTCAGCATTTATTTTTACTTGGACTTTGGCTTTCAAAAGAAAGGTGGATCATCACCAGTGTCTAGTATATCAAATATACATATATTTTATACGTGATATAGTTCTCTCCCCCTTTAAGTGTACACCTCTTGACATCCATTACATGCCATTTCTTCATTACAGCTCTGGAGTATGTGACTTTGGGATGGATTTGAAAAGAAAGCTGCACACAATCAGTGGCAGGTTTTGAAGTGTCTTGTTCTCAGGGGAGCAGTCAGAGCTGAGAGTTTACAAATATGTATTTCAGAACTTAATTGGTTTAGGACTGGAAGAACATCTTGTGGATTTTTGTGTGTGTGAGAAAAAGGGTTGTTATTTATGTGGATATTTTTTCCCTGCTTTTTCACCAGTTTGTTTTAGAGTGATGACAGTTTTAAATGATCACATAAAATGTTTGTACATATTTTCTAAAATTTATGACCATTAATTAAATTTATATTCTGATCCCAGTTGACTAGAGGAAAGTTTGGGAATTAACTTCTGTTTAATTTGTTCAAGCTGAGCTGCTGTGTTTGTAATGTCAAAAAATCAGATGCATTTCGTGCATCTTGCACTTTTTTTTTTTTTTTCTTTTTCATTGTCACAAGTTTCATATTTATGTTGAGAATTATAAATTAATAAAATATCTTTTCTGAGATCTCTGAATTTACTACCAAGTATTAGAAGTGCTATTCCATGGTCTGCTAATGTATAGTGTTCCACTATGTACAAACTTGGGGTTTAACAGGAAATCTCTAATTATATGCATTTCATAAAAAAGATTTTATTTTAGTTATAAAACAACATACTGATGAAGTTTATTCTGGAATACCACAGTATTCCAGAATAATCTTAAACAGGACTGCAGATCCAAGGACTGTAGCAGTATTTTTATACAACAGTCATAAAAAAAAAAAAAAAAACACACCAGTAATTATAAGTTTCTCAATCATGACTGCCAGATGCACCTACGTATCCATCTTCTGTGCACAATTGCAAACATTTGGAAAAGGCACCAGCTGGGGGTTTGCTGAGTGATGGTCTCCTACTAGCTGCTGTTGTGAGATTTATGTCGGGCTGGGGGCCAGAGCTTGGACAACAGTGACTCACTTGGGCAGCTCCTCGATGATGATTCGGGAGACGGAGTTCCATCCGGTAGAAGCATCACCCCGCGGGTAGTCAGCACAGGTGCCCACCCAGATAGCCACATCCACAAGGCCAGCCTGGATGCCACTGCACAAACCCTCGACTAGACATTGAACAGAGAATAAGTCACCAGGAGGGCCTCTGATGGGCCCTGGTTAGATAGGAAACCATACTTTTACACCCTAACTAGTATACTGAAACAGTGATATCAGTGGTGTAGTTATCATTTCAACACAGGGGGACACACTACTTATGGCATTTGACCTATTATGTGATTAACCGGGGTGCTTGGGTGGGGCAATTCGCTCCTCTCCAAACAACAGCAGGGGGAGGGCATGTGTTCCCAATCCCCCCAAAACCTGCTCCTATGGATGAAATACATCTGACCAGAAACCAAAGTGTATGAACACTGACACTGTTTAATCCCATAATTCCAAATGTTTAGACATGTTCTTATATCAAAGTTTATATAAGATCGATATGCCTACCAAATATGACATAATGTCTAAAATGTTACATACTTATTTCATAAATACACCAACAAGATAATACATGCTTCCTTTTTTAACTAAGTGCAGTTTGTAGTGGTTTATTTCAGATCCAGTCTCTGATTGGCTCCCATATGTGGGTACTTCCTGTCAGGCCCCTGAGTGTCTGTTCTGATAATATGGTGCAACACTGTGCTACTTCACACTTAGACATTATTATAGACAATGTCAGAGCTAAGAAGAATTAGAATTTTCATGAAGAACATGAGTTTTCTAATTAAATGAGTTTATTCACTGTCATTTCAGCATTATTTATCACTAAATTGTGTTTTTATCCATTAAATGATGAAAGTGAAGGTTCATTGTCTTGGGGAGAAAAACAAATACATGAGGCTGTACGTTTTTAAAAGCATAACTTCTTAAACTTACAACTGAAGTTGATGCATATCAAACTAAAACATGCAGTTCAGTTAACTGTAATTTTGAGTTGAAAATTACAGGCTAAGGCCATTAAGTACAAAATGTACGGGATTGGGGAACGGGACATGATTTTGAGGCCTGTGGGAGTTTGTATAAATGATCAGTCCTACCTGCTGAGGTACGGTGTATGTTGATGGTGGAGTTGAGCTCAGGGCTGCCCTGGTCCAGGTATATGATGGACTCAACAGGCAGTGGACCAGAGCATTCTGCCCCATTGAAGGTAAAGTACCAGCGCTGACAGCAGGCCATCTTACACTTGAGCCTCAGGGAGCCACTGAAGAGGACCCTCAGAGTGCTGTCTGTGCGCATCTTCGTGAATGTGCATTCCTGGGGTGGAGAGGGGAGTATCAAAGCAGCTACGCTGATCATACCTACAGGCCAGGAGAGGCCCCACACATTTACATATTTAGCAGACACTTTTATCCCAAGCAACATTTCACATACATATTACAGCGATATTGGTTCTCTGCATTTAACCCATCCCCCTGGAGGGAGCAGTGGGCAGCCACCTGCGGTGCTCAGGCAGCTAGCCTTTCAGTGTCTGGCTCAAGGGCGTGCCTGGCAGCTGGGCTGGGATTCAAATTGGGAGACTTCCACATCCCAGCCTGATGTTCTATCCATTGAGCCTCCAGACCATGCACACATACCTCCTCATGGTTCAAAACCCTTAGAACACCAGCTGATAATATATGGATGGTGGAAGTGTCAATCAAAAAAAGGTAAAGTATTTAAAAGATAAACCAGCTGAATTCTCTGAAATACTTGCTTGTGTAAAATGGCTTAAAATTTTCTAAATGAGTGTCAGTTAAGCATGATATTGTAATTTGCAATAAATATAATTGAAGTTTGCAGGGGCGGTGTTGCATGGCTCTGAGTGTTACCGCAATTTTGCCCAAGTCGATGCCATAGTTGAGTGAGCTCCATGCACACTGCTTGTAGTTGGGTCTCCATGGCTCCTCAAAAATCTCCCTCTCGCACTCTCCCTTCTCGCCCTTCATTCCATCCCGTCCTGGAATGCCGGGGGTTCCAGGGATGCCATTGATGCCAGGGTTGCCCTCGCGGCCTGGAGTGCCAGGAGGGCCCTGCAGGCATCCATTGTACTGCGAACAGCAGAAGTGAAATCAGGAGCAGGGCACCGCTAAGAGAGGCGGCTCCATGAGGGCCCCCCCACGCAAAGTCATGTGACTTCCCATGACACCTCTCCAAAAGCTTCTGACCTCCAGCTGAGCAGGGACTCGAGAGCCAATGCTCAAACACTTCTACTGACCATGGAACACTCTAGGTATCATTTTTACTGTGAAAATTAATACCGCCTCTTCTGCTGGAAAATTCATGTGTCAATTTCAGTCAAAAATTTTCTCCTGAATATCCTGCCTCAATGACAAAACCCCTCCCAGGAAAATTACTGTGCCATGTCACAAAAGCTTATTTTTAGCACTCTGATGTGAATGTGTTTTTCTTAATGTTATACTTTGTTACTGCTGTGAAGCGCCAGTGCTAAACAACGAGGCTATGTACAGTACTATGTCTGGAGCAAAATTTTGTAACCCACAATTAACACTCACACATGGAGAGAGATGATTATTTTTTAGGGAGATTAAATAATTAGGTTATAAAAACTCCTACATAATTACATATTGCATACGTTTTGGAGATGTTACACGTGAATTCCCCGTTCCCTCATATGCTACCAAGAAAATTTGCCAAAGACATTCTGACATTAAGAATAAGAGACTCTGCTTTTCAAAGTGGAGCGCCTGAGTAGTTAGTTTCTCAAAGTAGAGAGGACACTTTGTGTGAACTCTCAGCACTACACTGAGATTTAACCTGAGTCATCTCATGTCTGTGGTCAATGCCTGGCAACACTGCAGTGTGATTCACATCTGCTTTGTCAGTGTTTGTACAGATGTTAGGAAAAAACACAGACAATTCCAGTTTCTCATGGATTGCTCAATGTCAGATGGTTAAGAGAAATTTCCCATAACATACTGGGACTGATAACAGCAACACTTAAATGCAAACTGGTAAAATTTTGATGCCAACCAACAGTGTCCCATTTCCACAACTTGTGTGATTAAAACCAACACTGGCTTCAAATAGCTTAACTCAAATGGCTGGAATTTCTGTTGCACACTTGAATGGGATGAGTCTGAATTACAGTTCAGTAGAAAATACAGATGTATAAACAAATTAGTCTACCAATGTAGATCAGATAGGAACAAACATCTCACACAAACATCTTTTTTCTTTGAGGTTCTGCACTGACACTTAGTACATCAACTGAAAAGATGACAACTTTACTGTAAAGGCAGCCATGAACGGATGACCGCCACAAGGCAAAACCTTCCACTTTCAAGTAAATCCAAAGTCAAGGCAAGCTTATGCAACAGTAGGGCTATTTTTAAAGTCTAAGCCAACGTGTTTAAAATTGGGAAGAGGGCACATAGCACATTAAATTAAGAACAGGTTGGCGTTAGGAGTTATAGGATCCAGCATTAAGCAAATTACAAGACCACTGTCTGGATTTCAGCCGTCTAGACAATGACTTTCCATTCAAAAATGCAGGCCTGTTTTGGCCATCAAGAAAACCATAGAAACTCACCACCTGAAAAGCCATTGGGTTGAGTTTGTGACAATGACGTCCCTGCATTCCCAGGTAAGTGGTAAGGATGGTAGATGAGTAACCTCAATAACAGGTAGAGTAGAACTTGCTGGGAAACCACTGAGGTATGATCTAAATATATATATATATTTTTATTTTTTATTTTTTATTTTTTTTATAATATACAAATTCTCAAATGAAGAGAGTTTGACCACAACTACAGGCTAGCCGATGGCCATCAGTCTTTAAACCAATCTTTAAAAAGTCATTTTTGCAAGAAACTAATGTTCTTTGAAAACATTGATTGCTGTGCAGTTTGTTTAAGCTGTGGGCGAGGTTTCCACCCATCTGCAAGAACATTTATGTTTCCTCTGTTTGCTTTGTTGTGCGTATCCATAATGTGCTCAGCAAAATTAATTCTGGGCTCAAAAGACTCCCATGCAGACACCACTGCGTTTACTACATCCTGCCGGGAGGGGAAAACTTACAGCCTCCTGGCACTCAAAGAAACCAAAGCTTGGCATGGTTAAACACCTCAGCCTTCAGCAAATGACAGAAAATATGGAAACTGTTCTGCACTACAATCTATATAATGCAAGCTTTTCTCTGTGCAGATATATCACAGGAAATAACCTAACGGGTAGTTAACCTTTTTGATCCAATTCATTCGCAAGCTTCCCTTCTGGTTGTGGATCCATGACATCTGTTTGCTTGGACCAAGTGCTCCAAAAAATGTCTGCACTCACTAGGTCACCATCACATACTATGTCTTTATACAAACTGGTGGCTAGGTTTAAGATGGTAACATTCCATTTTAATTGTACTTCTCCAGGCTTTGTTAACTGTCCAAGTCTTGGTTGGTTTCACTATTTTCTTTCCAAGCAGCACAATTTTGAGAATGACATACCTACAGTCTTCAATTTTTTTTTTCTTTTTTTTTTTTTGGGCCATTTCAAAATGTTGTCAAACTGCCACCCCGTACTAGCACACAGGATTTAACTTTTGCATTGCAAGAGCTCCGCAAAAATAAAACGTATCAAAGCATAAAAGCTGGAGGTCATAGTTAGTGGTTAGTTTAGCATGATCTTTTCTAAAGCAGAACAAAAATAGGAAGAGCAAAGGTAAGACGTCACCAGTTTAAGTATAAGATCTAATAGGTTACATTTGGTTGATTAGAAAAAACTATGCCAGCATATCCACCAGAAAAAGACTCGGAGATTTACCATGGTCTGTTACAAGGATCTGCCAAATGTGTTTTCGTTTTTCACGGGTTTTATCAAAGGAACGGCCAACATCCTTGAACAGCTTTCTTCCATCAGCTTCAACTTCAAAGTGCACCCCAGATAACCACGAGCCCACACCTGCATATGCTTACATACTGAACCCATACAAGGAGCGCAACTGTGCTTGTGCGGTACAGTGGAAGCGCTACCATGCCCCATCACTGAAGGACCTCTGACCAGGCGCTGCCCACTGGAAAGTAAGCGAGGACAGCAGTAACCCGACACTACGTTTGGCAAAGCGCCGGGAGAGGCGGCTTTGGTGAGTGCGCGGAGAACAGAAGCTCCTGTGTCTCAAAGTCCAGGCGATCGTCCTGCAGGGCGAGACACCGGGATGGTACCAAGTTTTCACCAAAAAATACGGCATCTCCCGAGTCCCTCGTATAGTTATGGATGTCCATATTGTTTGCAGTGCACTAAATATGAGTAATATAAACGACGATGATAAAAAAAAAATCGTCAAAAGCTGTTGGGTTAGAGGATGCTGTCAGATAAATAGTCATTTGTCCAGTCCACTTGTGGTTTTAAAAAACCCTTCTCATTCCGCATCCCGGGTGACTATCCTTTCAACATCAGAAACCACTTAAAACGTTGCCTATATACATTCTCAGTGTATTAATTCCAGACTATGACCAACAAAGTCTGTCGGTCATAACCGGATCCTGAATTAAATATTGTACGCAATGGGATATCTACAATTATTGTACCGGTAATTCTGCAGGGTCACACCGCAAGAAATTTATGGATGACACGCAATCGTAGAATACTTTAAACACCGTTCCGAGAGATTTTCCGGTAAAATTTATCTCTAGTCCTATTTAGTCATTGAGGTTAATGAAACCAAGAAAAAACTGAAAATAAAGCGACAAATCACAAAGTAAAAGCAATATATTCAGTACTGGTGGTCCTGCATGCGTCTGTATAATATCCGTTAACTAACTTGTAGTCCTAAGACATGGCAAATGTTACGTATAACCTTTTTTTTTTTTACTAAAAAGCTTCTTTTAGTAGGGTGAACTAGCTGCCTAAGGCTGGACGTACTGCAGCGTCCTATGAGATATTTGAGTACTACCATGTAAAAGTTAATTCTTACTTTTTCGATAAATTCGGCATCCCTCTGACGAAGTCCCCTCTGTCTAGGTTTCTCCGATCCACAAAAAGGTAGTATTAAGACGGTGAAGATGAACAGGCGAGACGGCAGAAACGACATATTAAAGCGGCTCCAAAGGCACTAACAGTGCTTCTTTTCAGACGTGTCTGGCAGTGAAGCAGAATGCATGGGGAAGAGAACTCGGTGTGCCGCACAAAAGTGCGTTTCTGATGGCACCCCCTCCTCCCAACACACACACACACACACCCACACACACACACACACACACCCCAAACTACCACCACCCAACAAAAATCCCTGGGGAATTTTAGAATGCAGATTCCAAAAAAATCCTTTTCAAAGTGTATTCCTCATCCCCCACATTCTGGTAAAAAGTTGCCATAGTTGGCTTGCCATAAAGCCGAAACAACTGGGCTACTTTGCATTGCTCACAACAAACTGAACACAAGAACATGGAATGGAATGCACATCATTTATATATTGGGGTGGAAAAGTAAAATCAAATAGGACTTGCAGTTTTTTGTAATTCAAGATCAGCACCACATTGCATTAAAGACACCACAAGCAAGGTGTATATATGTGTTTTCAAAGTTTAATCATGTGCCTGCATTTACATTCCATTTTATGAAGTATAAATCTTAAGGGATGAAAGCAGGAGTGAATGGTGATCCCACAACAGGAAACGGGTATTTTTACACACTGAGCAGTACCTGTTATCCCAGACCACAATGGATAACCTCAGCTGTGGTTTAAGCACCCCATTGTATAAAAAATGATTACACTGCAAGTTGCTTTAAACAATAGGTCAGCTAAATGTAATGTTAGCATACAACTGGCAAGGACTGCATGACTTAAGACTATAAATTTTGATACACAATAAATAAACTAATGCACAAATTTATCACACCAATACAACCCTGTTTATAGTATATTTATTTGAATTTTATAACAAAGTACAGGCCATCACCTCAAAAACAAATTACAAAACTTTTTTTCTTCAGTAAAGAAATCCACTGATTAAAAACAAAAAGCAAAACAGTCCTGAAATATTTCTCTGGAAAAGCGTAGAAGAGATTAAGCAAATTCAATTTGTAAAAACAAGACCCCGCCTTTGTTTTAAAGCAATATTTCCCCTTTATCATATACATTTGGTTTGGAAGAAGTATGAAAGCTTCAGTAACAGTCACAGAGTTCCCACAGGACAATGACCATTGTTACAAATGTACACAGCTTCTGAATCCTTTCTTTGGACACAGCAATAATGCAAATTAGGACTCATTTGAACATTGTCTTTACGCATGTCTCAAAACTCAGAGAAATACCAAGTCTAATGCAAATAACATGTAGATAATGGGAAAATAGCAGAGCTGTCACTGCCAGCACTAGACAGGCGAAGTCCAGACAAAAGGCCACGCGTGTGCATTGTACACCGTGATGTTCCCCAAGATAAAGTTGACTGCTGCAGTCCAACTCGCACAGCGAAACCATGCAGTGCGAGAACAGTGGTCTGGACCCACAAACCAACAACTCAAAAAACTCCCAAATATTACATTCAGAAATGGGGCTGTGTATGTTTGTTTTAGAAATATTTTTCACTAAACTGACAAAGATATTACATGTCAACTTTGTATGTAATTCTGGTGTATACAGATCTTTGAATTCAATTAAAATATTACAATGAGCTCCAATCTGCTTTACGGTGTGCAAGTAAGGATTAATTTGAACGTAATTCCCTTTTGAATAAAGCTAGTTTTCCAACTTTAATCCTGTCCGTTTCCTTCCATTATATTAACAAAACTGCAATACTTGATTCTACCTGCAGATGTCACACTAAAAGCCTTCACAGCAACAGAACCAAAAAGAAGCAGTGATACAAATGCATACATTAAAATTCAGTGGCATTACAGCATGAACAAACACTGGCTTCGTTTGTTAAACCTACAATCAGGACCTACTCTATAAAACATGGCATTCAATACATCTTTACAAAGCATGGTTTTTGTGCTATCTTTTGTAAATACAGAATTTTCTTCTTAGCCACATTTCTTTCATCTCAAAAACACTAGTCTCAGTGGCAAAGACACAAACATAAAACATGACAAGTAGGCACATTTCAGTTCAGTGTGTCCCCAGCCATTGTGAATGAAAAGAAGGCCTGCAAAAATACTAAAAATTGTCAAACCAAAATAAATGTTTAAGTGAACAAGAATTACATTGTCTGCCTGAAGTACTGTGGTCACCTGGAGCACACATTTTAAAACGGAGCTTATGATCTGCATTTCAGAAGACAAGTTTAGCATGAAACGTCTAAGGAAAAATCAGGGTGAAAAGTTTAAAACATCTGTTTTGAATTAGGAAGACGGAACCTTTATAATCTTCACCTGTAACAAACATCAGCAGAAAACACTGAAGCTGCTTTTAATCACATTTGTACAGTAATTAATACAGGGACTGAGTCTGAGTAATACTTGAACATAACCTGTTATACATGCATACAAATGAACATGCTACAAATGTAGTAAAAAAAAATCCTATTATACCTTAAACAGCATAACATTTTTAATGTACAGACCTTCTTGGGAGCTAAACTGCAAAATAACATTCTTAAACAAATATGATTGTTTGGAATCATAGAGATTAGACATACAAACACACTAATGGCCTTTGAAAATAAATGCTTCACAGGGGTTCGTAAAAGTTTGTGTACACAATACTGCATACAGCTATTAAATGCCTTAGATTCCAGTGCCTATCAGTATAACGTGGAGCGTATCAAACTTTCTGTCAAAGCCTTAGTGGTTTTACATCATTGATAAAATTCCCCATCAAAATATTCGTACAGTGTACTAACTAAATTCCAGTGTTATCAACTAAAAGTGGTATTTGTACAGTAAGTGTTGGAACTCATTAATTCAAGTGACCTTTATAGTAGTGACATTCTGTAACCTTGGTCCTCAAGATGATGCTACAAACATTGGTCCCCCAATTACTCAGGTTCTTCATCTTGCCTGCAGAACCCATCACTAGCTTTAATATGACCTTGCAGTGATGAGCAATCAGAACTGATTTGTCTAGCAGAAAGGCAATTTGAAGCGCCAACCTACTGAAGCCAGCTTTAAAGTCTGTTAGAAGCCCTCTGCTGCTCCACAGCAGACCCACTCAAGGGTGTGGCTGCCAGTTAAGTCATCATGACTTGGAGCAGCTACTGCCTCCCTCTTTGGTCTCATTGGGCATCGATGTAGAGCCTTTCCAGCTGGCGCTCTGGGAGAGGCTCAGTATTGGGAACTGCCCACTGGGCACCTGCCTTCCATCAGTCAGGTCACTCTTGGGAGTCGTCCTTAAAGATCAGAATTCTGTTAGTCTACGACTGAAAGCATGACTCGGCAATTTTGTAAAATATTATCCCTGTGCCACCCGAATTTATCATAGTGCATTCCTTTGATAACGTTTTGAAGATTACCTGGATTTTGCATTGTGACAGAATTTCCAAAAACATCTCCATAAAAATGCCTTTCAAATCACACATTCAGTCACTGCAGTGGTTAAACTGATATTGAAAAAGGTTCTCAGGTGCATGAGGCAATATGAGAAACGACTGGTTTACCTCCCATCTGGTACCCTCTGGAAACTGTCCGAGTGGCTGCTGACTTTGCTTGAGCCACCCGCTTTGCTTCGCCTCTCAGACCCATCACGAGGATGCAGAGCCTGTCCGACAGGCTCCCTGCCCTCAGCTCTGGGCCCTCTGCTCGAGCCGCACCTCTCAACTGACCCCTTAGCAGAGGTGTCACATGAAACTTTTCCCTCAGGGGACGCCACCTGGCCTGGGTTTGCGTTGCCATACGCCGCTGCCTCCGCTCCAGTACTGGTGCCCATGGATTTGGAAATGACCTTGAGCTTGTGGGAGCTAGGCTTGTAGTGCTTCTTCTTGTGCTGGACACGACTGTTGTGCTTCAGGAAAAACTCACAGGACTCCTGCAGAACCCTGCGACTTTCACTGATTGGGCTGAAGTTTAGAGTTCAGTCAGGGGGAAAAAAAGCAACCTAAGTTTAGCTATAAACATAACCAAGAGTTTCCCTAAACTGGTGCTGTGTACTCAATATAACATTATATTAGAAGGTAACCATTTGCCATTTTCTCTAAACGATATGGAAAATGTTACTTTGCTTTCACAGAAATGGTTTTAAATAGTCACAAATGAGCCCCTTTTTGTCTACTTGGCAGTAAATGTTCAACATAATGAAACACCAGGATATGCTATCACTGAACATCAAGAACCCAAAAGGGGAAGGAAAAAAAAAAAAAAAGCACACTCACTCTTTCTTGTGAGTCCGGTTGAAAAAGAAAGCCCATTCAGAACACGTTTTTTTGCTACTGACCCAAAACACTGCTGATATTCCGACCACCAGCGTCATAAGATATTTGATTAAAAACAAAGGCAGAGTTGGCCGATCCAGTTCCTTTTTCTAAAAGAAAAAGACAGAAGCTTAATCCAGCCTTCTTGCCATACCATAAAACTCAATAGTCACATTCTGTAGAACTCTCTGTGCAACGGCATTAAAGACGGCAGTGGTGGAGCCTTACCGTGTAAGAACATGGGATGCTGTATTCCTGGCAGCGGTCATTGATCCAGGTGTTCTCCCAGGTGCTGCGGTGGGCCTGCTCATAGATGTAGCAGCCCATCAGAATAACCAGAGGCAGCAAGTACAGGCCACTGAAAACGCCAATGCGGATCATGAACTTCTTAAGCTTCTCCTGGTTGCGTTCGTCATGCTGAATGACCTGCCGTACGTGGTTGAGCGAAATGATGCCAGCCAGGAGGAGAGACAAGCCTACTGCAACGCCCACACAGAGAGGGGCCAGTACAAAGTACCGTAGGGCATCCAGGTCGTACAGGCCCACAAAGCACACGCCGCTGATGCCGTCTCCCTCGACTTTATTGAGAGCCAGCAGCATGACAGTCAGGGCCCCAGGGATGCCCCAGGCCGTTGAATGAAACCACACAGCCTTCTTCTCAATTGCTTCGCAGCTCCACTTGGGCCCTGCTGCCAGGAACCAGGTAATGGTTAGGATGACCCACCACACAGTTCCAGCGGTAGAGAAGAAGTAGAGGAGCATGAACAGCAACGTGCAGCCCTTGTTCTGGGAGCCCAGCACCACCGTTTCCATGGCACTGGGGTTGGCAGCTGGACTGCAGGCAGCCCGGTTGCCCAGCAGGAAGCCAATGAAGTAGATGAGTGACACCAAGCTGTAACACACGGCGTAGAAGATGATGGGCCTCTCTGGGTAACGGAAGCGCTTGACGTCTATGAGGAATGTGAGGAAAGTGAAGAGCGTGGCAAAGAGGCACACAATTGATGACACGCCAATGAAGTTCTTGGCTAACTCAACCTCTTCAGGCTTAAGGTACATGTTTGCACATGGTGGAGCACAGTCCTTTGCTCCCAGGAACGAAGACCCCTGCCCTGGTGACGTCTTCAGTACCAGTGGGCACCAGAAACCTAGGTCCCTCTTCACAGATGCAGATGTCTTCGGTGTGGTCACCAGCTTTGAAGTTGGGACAGCCGAACCATCAGAAGTGTCACACCTCTCCAGCCTTAAGAACACAGAAAATTATCAGATCCTTCTCTACTCTCAAGATCTATGTGAACTCCACATAAACAACATGAAACCCAAACTGGGTCAGCTGTACAACATTGTTGGGTACAGCACTGCATAGCAACAGTCTATGCCTTTGATAACCAGAGCAAGTCACACTGCAAAGACATAACCCTGGCGGTGACGTTACCTGTCACACTGCAGCTCCGGGGGCCAGGTGATGTCGAAAGTCTCCACAATGGCGCGGCAGTCAGCGTGCACCGTTTCACAAAGACCCCGACACGGCCTGACCACTTGGTCTTGCTGAGTGCAGGCTGGAACGAAGGCCTGGCACAGGAAGCGGTGCACGTTCGGAGAGCAGTGCACGTTCACCAGCGGCATGAAGGGCTACAGAACCAGGAGATAAACCAGCCAAGTAATCCTGCTGTTCCCCAACGCTCATACCATCAGGGCAAATCAAAACAGACCGTCAACACTTTCCTATTGCTTTACATTACCAATACCTTCAGCCACCAGATTTTACAAACTCATTGTACCAAATAGCAAGGAAAACAGCATACCCTCACCCTGTTAACTTTCGTTCTGCTGGAGCTGAGGTTTGTCCATAACTCAGTTTTTACA
>JABJVR010000106.1:5919378-5929399 GCA_025773905.1 Chitala chitala | reverse complement strand
GGGTGGGCCAACTCAATATTGAACCCTACGGACTAAGACTGGGATGGCATTAAAGTTCATGTGCGTGTAAAGGCAGGAGTCCCAATACTTTTGGCAATATAGTGTATGTCACATGGACTTTGAAAAGTAAAGTTGACACTATGAATCTGGTAATGGTGTAATTAGATTTATAGAAGTCATACGTGCAACAGGATCAGTTTAATGAAAGTAAAAAAAACTGATTTTTAAATTTTTTATTTTTACACGCTTCACATTTGGATCACGCATCGCACACCAAACAACTAACATACATTCACCTCAAAGATGTGGTGAAAGTTACCATCTTGGATGGAAAATTTCAGATTGCAATTGCAGGCAAACCGTCTTCTGTTTCAAAATATCTCACCTCAAGTGATGACTGAGCTACAAAGACCACAAACACAAGTGGGTCAGTACTACTGACCACACATTTTGGGTGATGACAATGTGACAAATGTTGTTTTGTTGCTTGTCAGATGAATTCAAAGAAATTAGTTTGAAAAGCTTTCACGTTATTTTATGCATCTCTTCCGTCAAATTTTGGACAAGGTGAGTGGTTAATGAACATTCACCTTAGCTATACAGCTACTGTTCTTCATTAATGTTTTTCCCCCCAATATAACAGGTGAGATATACCATAAGGGAAGAGTCACATCAAAAAATGAGTGTGCAACACACATACCACGTTTTTGTCAAAGCGCAACAGAAAGTGCTACTTCTGTTAAAATTATACACGATGTCAAATCGCCAAATGGCCGTGTCAAAAGTTGTTTTTCGGCAAATTTGTCAAGATTTCTCGTAAGCTTCCAAACCATGGTTTGAAATGTAGAGTGAAAACTTTAATACTTTATGAACAAAACAACCATGGCAGAAATCCACTACCTGAAGCAGAAAGGTTACAGTCAGTCAATCATCTTCTATACCGCTTCATCCTGTTAAGGGTCGCGGGAAGCCTGGAGCCCATCTCAGAACACATAGGGTGCAGGGCAGGGGACACCCAGGGCAGGGTGCCAAGCCACCACAGGGCGGGCGCACGCGCACACACACACAGGGCGGGCGCACACATGCGCGCGCACGCACGGCAATTCGGACACACCAATCAACCTAACTCACATTTCTTTGGACTGTGGGAAGGAAGTGGAGAAAACCCACCAAAGAACATGCAAATTCCACACACACAGACCCAAGGCAAGAATCAAACCCCAGGCCTGAAGTGTGAGGTGACAGTGTTAACCATCACACCACCATGCAGCCATAAAAAGTTTACAATTTTATTGAAAAACAAGAAAACCCAAATTTTTTGCACTATATACTTAGTTTTGATACTCAAATCTTGGGTATGAATCAAATAATTAATTGTAATAAAATTTACCTACAGCTCATCTGAAAATCACTCAAGTAGAAATAATGTACTTGTAGCTACTGTAGCATCAATTGTTTTGGTTGATTTCCTGAGTCATGTTCACTTTGTTATATGAACACAAACTTATAAAAACAACCCCCCACCAAAATCCACAATCAATTCTCCTTTTCCACCAGTGTCTACTCTACTCATTACAGGAAATCCCTTAATTTAAAATGTTTTAAACAATATGTGCAGTGAAAACAAACCTAAAACAAAATTTCATTATTAAATGTTTGTTGCTCTGTAAAGTTACATAGGTATGAGTGATTGAGTGATATTTGGGAACTTTTGAGGTTTTCAGATGGGTGATGAAAGCATTATCTTACGATAATGAAAATAGTTTTTCAAGCTATACAACATAATTGGAGAACAATGTATTTTCATGAATTACCAGCACAAATCAGGGACTAGATATACTTAGAAGGTAGTGGGTAATGATAATTTTGAGTCATATGTCATTTTGTAACGTTAAGATGCTTGTCATGAATTGACTTGTATGATGAAGTCATTCCTGCCTCTGTATTCTTTATGTTTACTTAATATTTATGTGTCACACAACTTTTTCTTTACGGTATTAGGTATATGAAGTGATTTTTGGAGTGTATCTTGAACATTAAACACCATTTATCAATTTTAAATTCACAAAGTAGTTCTGACCATTACACAATTAATATACCATTTCTAAGGAAAAATTACATACAGAAAAGTGTGCGCGTGTGTGTGTAATGCATTTGAATAATATTTTTCCTAAACATTTAACAAATTTGTAAATTTATACTTACTTTATTTAGATAAACATTTCACCATGGTCCATCAGGAGTTAAAAAAATAAAAAATAAAAAAATAAAAAAAATCTAATTGTGAATGTGAAACCCCAACAGAAGACACTCATGATTGGTTTCTTTTTAAGTTTTAATAATTTCGCTGCAGTTTGACCACAGCATTAAGTACAAGCATAAAATCTTTGACTACAACAGCACTTAGAGCAACATTTTTTGATTTTTTTTCCTTTTTTCTGTAAAAGTATTGCAATAAGAGACCTTAGGCCTAAAACCTATTACATCACAATTGCTTAAATAAAATAAAATAAAATAAAATAAAATAAAAAAAAAACAAAAAAAAAAGAAAGAGGCAAAATACACAAATTTCATAAATATCTATATATATCTGCATTTTGTTTATACAGATATACATAGATAAGTTGTAAATAAAGCAAACAAATGTTACAGAGTCCACGATGGAAGTAGTTCCGTGATAATTGTGAAGACCCAAAGGACAGAGCTGCTGAGACATCTTGATAATAGTACACAGCTATGATCGTTCACTGACGCATGGCAAGTGGACGTAGGAACGCGCAGGAGGAGTCAGTCTGAGCCAAAAGTTAGTCCTGTAAGCTAGTGCAGGAAAAATTAAGTCTAAGGGCCACTGGATAAAATTTACAGTGTTCCAATATGACATCTGCCACTGATTTGGTGTTTGGAAAAAAAAAAATGGCACTGCTATGTACATTAGCTAAAGATAAGAATGAACATGCGCAACGTTATTGTACAGTGGGGTCTTACTATATAAATTAATGAGACTACAATTAAAATGCTTTTCCTATATATCACGTACACTGAATATGTATAAAACAGAGAAAGAAATCAGACTGAGTAATTGTCCCAATTCTGTCCTGGCTAGTTATACCTTTCTCACCACAGTGTAAGTCTTGGCATTTCATCTTGAATGGGAAACGTTTAATTCATACTACAGGTGGTACAAAAAAAAGCTCCAATCTGCTTAGAGAAAGGGGCCAATGGGGAGAAATTACTTCTGACCATTAGAACAGTTTACCAAATGCAAAGGAGTCTTTTTCAAGTTCCAAAATTGTAAATAATGAACTTAAAGAACAGCTGAAAATTTGTTAATATGATGTCCTTGTAAGGTGCCCCTCTGAGTATCACCTAGCCTTCCCCAGGTCATTTTCACCACTGAAAATCTGGAGTTCACACCTGCCAGTGTCAACCGCTTCAAATGGTTCACTTCAGCAGCTTGGGAAATGCAGAGTCGGGCAAAACGTGCTCTCCAGGGAGCACCGCACCCGACTGACAACTTCCACAGCCCCGCAGCAATGACGTGTGCACAGCAGGTCGGACCACTCCGTTTTACAATGGCAGGCTCTGCTGGTATCCTGTGTGGACGAAGGTTTTAATGCCCAGCACTGGTAAGACATTAAACGTCAAAAGGCTCACTGATGTAGAGGCAACTTGGCCCCCCTCCCCTACCCTCACATAAACTTGAAAGACCTTCAGCTGCACACTGACTGACAAGGAAGATTGTTAGCAAGGCCAAAAGTATTGACATGTAGTCACGGCCGAAGCCCCGTGACATATACAAGTGTGCACTGGATTAAATGTCATCTGAACACATTCAGTTACTGTGTAGGAAGGTCTGCTTCTAAAGTAGTCTCCAAACAGTTTGTCAACAAAACAAACATACATGCATCTCTGTGGGTTTTTTATGGGCTTGGTAAAATAAAGAGCGATTTTCCTCTGGTTAAATGTGTTTAATACTGGTCCAACCAAACGATGGTCACTAAAACAACCGGCAAGCACAAAGTCGGCGTTTTTCATAAGGAAAAAGAAATCATTTGCTCAACAACACCCTAAGTTCCAAACATTTGTTTCATCCTTACCATACAGATCGTTATTTATAGGAAAATAATATAAGTAGCAATTCGTATTTATTTTAATTTTCTTATTTAAGCATTACTCTGCAAACCTTTTCTCGTTTACAAAAAGACAAAAGCACATTTCGAAGGCATTCGGAAATCTGATGCCGGCATGTTAAAACTTTATATCATCTATACATTATATTACATTATCCACAATGTCTTTCCTTTCTGGTTTCTACCCATTGGGTAGGATATGTGCATAATATATTCAAGTTATATACAGCACCTTACAAATAAACACAAAAGAGACAGACTACTGAAAAAAGCACCGTTGGAAGTGAGGCACAACGAAGGTGGGGCTTGAGTGCAACTGGGTTCCTATATCTGCTCAAACAAGAACATTAGGCACCTTATTTACTCACATAATAGTAACATGCAAACCTCCTCATTGACAACGTTAAATGAATACATTGTTTCCTCCTTATTAGCTACAAGAGCAGACAGAACAAGCTTTGTTAACAAAAAAAAAACAAACATAAAAAGCAAACAATACAATAACGGCTTCTTACGGTAATGCAAGGGTCTATCACATAACAGGTATATATAGGGAAACTCAGACAGAAAAACAGCTGACAACAGCAACATCAGCAGCAGCAGCGGTAGCAGCAGCGGTAGCAGCAGCGATGTAGAAACGACAAAACAAACTGCTCTGGGGAGACAATCAGAACATACGACAGGGGGAACGTCGTTATCGAAGCGACAGAAGGCTTTCACCTCGATGTCTGCCATCGAGGTCGTTCAAAAACCAAAATGAAAACAAAAACGAACAAAACACCTTTTCTTCATTGTTTCCTGAACACTCATTGCTATGTAAATAAGGTCGAGGCCAGGGAAGTCTGCTCTTGGTTTTCCCACGTTTTCCCATTCTAGCTCAGAGCGTGGCTTTGCCCTTCACCGAAAAAGATCCCTTGAAACACAAAACTGCACCGGATTCAGGAAAACCCTGCTGTTACTGTCATGCACTGATATACTGACAATATCACTGACGCTGCCCACAGTGACTGTATTTGCAAGCTAACTCTTGCGATGTTATCTGAGAACACTGCATAACTAAAACTTTTTTTTTTTTTTCCTTTTCGTGGCTTCCTCAAATAACCTTTATAATATCTGAAGCAGACGATGTTGTGTGTTAAAAGCTATAATTACAATAAATTATAGTAACAACCTTAAAAAAAAAAAAAAAAAAGTAAAAAGCACACAGCTTAGCTTGAGTGGTGGTTAGGCTCTGAGTACAGGCCACCTAAGGGACAGTAGGTCCGGTGCATGTCAGCCGCAGGTTGTCGTGTCGGCGAATGCGCTGTTTGGCTTGACTCGAGACAGCGTGACGCTATGTCGCATCAACTCGGCAGACGGCTCCGACGCAGGGCTGGATGGTTGTCAAAGGGTCCCCAGAACACAGCTCACAAAGCAGCGTGTGAGCACTTGCGGGTCCTCGGCCTGCACACCTACAGTATGAAGGCAGCACTTTTCTTTTTAAAGGGATCTGTACGTTCTGTCATGTTTGACGCTCACTTTCTGAGCTGGGGTGTGCAGGTAGTAAACACTGTAAGAAGCTGGGGGTTGGCTTTAATACTGAGAGGAAAGGAGTTAGAGCAGAGAAGGCAACGGCGCTCAGAAAAAGGCTAGGTCAGAAGGTCATGAACTTGACCCTCACATAGCCCTTGTCTTTGACCCCAGTCCGAAACCTGATTACGACGAACTGGGACTCTTCAAGACACGCAGCCTCGGAAACCATGAACAGAGAACTCCCCGGCTCTTTCTCAGTCCATCTCTTTCAGCACAACGGACATTGGGCCATCGTGCTGCGAGCGTGGACGTGGGCGTGACCAACATGGAAGGAACAGCAGGAGGAGGAGCTGCCATGGGAGGCGTGCTGGATGAAAGGCGTTGAGAACGAAAGTTTGTGCTCCACGCCGCACGTTCGGCCCAAACTCGTGTGTGCCGTACGTCTTAACATTTATCATGTGGCCAAAAGTCAAGATGGACTGATGTCACCTACAACAGTAAACTATGCATTTAAAATATGTATAATACTAATAATAATAATAATAATTCCCCACGTGCCTATACATTTGTTCCTGTAGTTGTAGGCACGCATGCAGCAAACATCCAAAACGTCCTCTGGCACGAGCTGAGCGTCTCATATCTTTGTGTGGACACAATGCTGCAGTTCTCCACACCTTTCCTCCAGCACACCGAGGGCACACTTTGAAAACTGCATTTTTGAGAATGTGAAAATTAAAACATGTTCTTTCTGAATGTCTGTGTACTAATGACAGAGTGAACCATGAAAACTTTAGGCTGGATCTGAGTACTTCTTGTGTTTTCTACAAAATGAACAAAACGCCTATTGCTCCCACTGCAAATCTTTGGAGCCAAAATCCAATCCACAAATGAAACAACAAACACGCGCACACATGGGCGCGCGGACACACGCACACACACACACGCACAAATCAACATGTAGCAATTCCCTCTTGACTTGAAACAATAAGATAGTGCAACTTTAGATAATTCTTTTGAATGTTAAGCAAGTCATATCACCGACATTTACTTCCATTTGAATCTTGGCACTCAGATTTGGATTTCAACTGGTTTTAAATCTTGTTTGTGCACAGATCCCGGTCTTTGAAAAAAATAAAATAAAATAAAATTGAGTCCTTGGGGGGGACAGTTTAGAATCTGTGCTAATAATCTTTATGCTCATATGAAGAAAAGTATACAAAAAAAACAGTAGCTATGAAGCCAAACTTTCCACGCAGTGCGCACCCCCCGCAGTTTCAGCAATGTAAAAAAAAAAAAATAAAAAAAAAAATCGTAAGCTTGGTTCCTCTCATTACTTGTCTGTTGCTGTCTTTGTAGCGAAGGTTAATATTCAGTTGTGCGTGGGAGTGTTGAGAAAGTGACCACACCCCTTGTGTGGAGGGAGGGGCCAGATAAACTAAGCCCTCCCCCTCCTGCCCACCTCACACCAGGTCTTCCCGCTGACCTTCCTTGGCCTTGGCAGGAACAGTTGTGCTTTCATGGTCGCCCTGCTGGGTCGTCCTGCGTCCCGCCCCTTGCGCAGGGGCGTTATTGCTGTGCTGGTGAAGAAAGAAGGTGTAGCCAGGGTAATGGCCCATGACCTCGCTGTAGGCAGGAGGCGGGCCTTCCATTCTCCCATGGCTGCCAGAGTGAGTGGCGCTTATGCCCGAGTTGCTGCTGGGTGGGCGTGGCCCTCCAGCACTGTGCACATCGATCAGGTCGCTGTCGAAGATGGTGCGGTTGGGCGGTGCCCGCACCGACTCTCGGTTGAGCTCCATCTGCTGCTCAGGGTCTCTCAGCTGCAGAGTGCAGGGGCCCTGGTATGGGGGCGGCTCCTCCCCATCTGACAGGGAGATGGTGGGTGGCAGGTCAATCTCATGTTGCAGGTAAGGGTAGGTGGGCTGGAAGCGGCTGAATCGGTCCCGTTGCATAAACGAGGGGGCGGTGAACCTGTCCCGTGACTGTGGGGCGTACGTGACCTACAGAGGCAACAGATCAGGACACAGGTCAGCCACAG
This sequence comes from Chitala chitala, assembly GCA_025773905.1. Lineage (NCBI taxonomy): Eukaryota > Metazoa > Chordata > Actinopteri > Osteoglossiformes > Notopteridae > Chitala > Chitala chitala. The sequence goes on along the minus strand of JABJVR010000106.1, from coordinate 5,921,722 downwards.
TTACACTTTCAGCTCCAAAACAAAAAAGGCTTCAGGCCTCTCAGAAGTATGACATCTTCATGTACTTGCTAATAACCAAACTGTTAAATGACTTGCTAACATAAAGGGCTGCGTCACGGTTGCACAGCTGAAGTAATTGTGCCATGCTGAGGCCATGCCCAGCCCAAAAAGCAACCCTGGATTTGCAAATATTTAACTGAATGAGACACAACCTTCCTCAGCGATTACGTGGTGAATTTACAATCGGTTAAAACTACTTACAGCTGAAAATGAGCTTATTAGAAGGAACAAAAAAGGTAGAAAAATCAATACTGTGAATGACAGTGGTTGTAACACAAAGAAAAGTGGGAACATGAGCGTGAACCGTCTGTACTGTATTTCATGTAATCTCGACAGTACTGTATTTTTAATAACAGTGGACGAATTGGAGCAGACACAAAGACAAATCAGTCAAGCAGGAATCGCCAAATTCCATTTAAGTACATCTCAGTTCCAAGTCACTGAGGAAAGCATTAGCATTATTCATGAGATTAATAATTAATGAGACTGCAGACACATTCGGCTGTGTGTGACTTCCGTCGCCCAGTGCCTGGCGCGTTTGAACGGCTTTTCTGAACTGACATCATCGGGCATCCTGATCCCTGTCTAGACACTCGTTGGCGAAAACGCAGTGGATTAGTGACACGCCGAAACAAATCGCTCCTCGCACTCGACTCCCTGCCTGTGCTAACAGGCTACCGTCACGCGCGGGTTACAGCGTCTGGGCTGGTGGATTAAACAACGCTCCGTAAACGCACACCCGACTTACCTCCGAGGCTCCCTGTCGTGATCCCATGTCTGACGGCCACAGGCACCCGTCCTGAAAAGAGAAGAGAGGTGCCGGGGTGGCTGGTGAGATGCTGACGGGGGCAGGGGCACAGCCTCTGCCAGCACACTGCCATGGTCTCACTGGCACGCCACCAAACAGGGGCTTCGGTCTAGGCAGTCTGCTCACATAAGTCCTCTCGATTAGATCGGCCCATCTACAGAAACAATTCTTAGTGCTACACCCATGTGTATTCGGCAAAACGCGGCCTACAGATACAAGAAACTGTAAATTATGTTTTCTGGCTACGCAAAAAAAAAAAAAAAAAAAATACATTTACATCCCCTCTCCCACAACTGCTGCTATAACCATCAGACCAACTTTCAGTGGCTTTTGATTATGTCCCTGTCTGCACAGCCAGAAAACGTCACATACATACTATGTCAAATGACCCTTGAGCAATGTTTGCGGTCATCATATTTGGTGTGCACAAGCTTAGCCCGGGTCACGCTACGGGAAATACCTTTCTGCTCTTCAGAGAAAGTCACATGAGTAACTAAAAAGGGTTTTTAAAATTAATGATCATCTGCTGGATAAAACTGCCTGTGCATGTGTAGTACGTGCGTACACACACACACACACACACACACACACACACACACACACACACACACACACACTCCTTTTCGCCACTCAAATCGCCTCACCGGTTGTAGGGTGTCCTCTTGCCTCCTGCCCTGACTCTGTCGATTGATGAAGGACCAGGTGGAAAGCTTGTAGTGGTTCAGCAGACAGATGATCACAACTACCATCACGGTCATCACCACAATAATAATTATTATCTGAACAAACTCCAGTTCAGCTGGAAACAAAAGAGACAAGAAAAAAGCAACATTAGCACAAAACGGTCTCCTTTTACAAAAAAGGAACCATTACTGACAATTTACAAGCAAAATTCAGATCAAGTCAGATCAAGTATGAGCCACATGGGGGCAGCAGATAATAGATCAAGGCGCTTCACATTTGCTGGCAAGTGTCACTTTCAAAATCCTCGTACAAACTGTCTGTGCTTTTTCAAAGTTACTAATTAAATACGGAGAAGAGGCCAGAGTGGGCAACCCCATTGGGACACTTGGTTCAGATATGGAGGAACAATGGCTTCCCTTCACAGGACACTTGGCCAGGCACTTGTACTTTCAGCCCATTGGCTACAGTCTGACAGCACCAGTTTGTTCCAGAAAACGATCCCCACGCAGAGTCACCATTTTGTCAGAAGAGAAATGAAGAACAAATATGACTTCTTATGCATAGTTCCAAAGGTCAAGGGCATACAGAGGACACATTACAATGTGACTCAATGTACTTTTTTGTTGGGTTGCGCAGAGCTCAGACAGGATGGAGGTCTGGCCTGATCTGATCTGTGGACAGCATCCCACTTGGTGTCCACTCAGTATAAGATGAAGGGGGGGGGGGGGGGGGAAAAAAAGGGGGAGGTTTGACAACACCCAGGGAGACAATGGGCAGTTAGGAAAGGGAAAT
>JABJVR010000106.1:5881501-5892768 GCA_025773905.1 Chitala chitala | reverse complement strand
CCCCCCCCCCCCCCCCCCCCCCCCCCCCCCACCCCAACCCCCCCCCCCCCCGGCGGGGGGCCAAAAAAAAAAAAAAAAAAAAACCATTTTGCTTTTTAGCCAAATTAACATTTCAGAGGTGTGACACAGATTCCAACCAGGCCACAGTGCATCGTCTTGTTCTGCTGCTGGTCTTGACTGTGCCATGGGGAAGTGGGGGGGTGGGAGGGAGAGGAGGGAAGGAGGCAGTGTCTAGGGCGCCGTGGACCGAAGGGTGAAGGTCAAAGGTTTAAATCCCAGCTGGGGAACTTTGTTTTTCCCATGAGAAAAGTACTTAACCTAAACTGCTTTAGTAAACAGCCAGCTGAATAAACAGGAAAGTTATAACAGGCTTATGACGTATGCTTTGAGTCAAAGAGTTGTTTCTCAAACAAAATGAGACAAAAACAATTTGTTAAAAAAGAAATACATAATCATGCTTATACATACAACAGAGAGAATATGGCTACATTTCAACTACGGTGGCCCACCAACGCGAAGGCAAGAGATAATATAACAGTCATATTAACACCTCCCCTCCCACAAGGAGGAAAGAGTATCGGGAGGAAATGGCACCAGACATAAACTCCTAACCCACAACTTGGGGGGGGGGGGGGGTGTCTGACCTCACAACTGCAGACTGTTTGCTGGACAGAAAGACCAGAAGGGACCCGACGCGTTTTACACCAGCCTACGACATCGCAGACATGACAGAAATAGGAGGCGGACATGCTCACCGTGCTCTGAGCTTCAGAGCACAAACTCTATTAAATCATTACAGGCAGACAGAGAGAGAGGAGGCAGGAAGGAAAGACAACGCACAGCTACGTAAGGACAGAGACAGAAAGAGACAGAGTGCTCAGCCCAGTGGAACGGTGGGGAGTTACTCACAATTGAAGATGCCGGGTGGGGGGTGCTGGGTCACCGCCGGGCAGTTCTCCTCGTCACTGTTGTCCCCACAGTTATTCAGCTGGTTGCAGATTAATGAGCCGAGGCGCAAGCAGTTGCCATTGGTGCAGTGGAATTTGCACTCTGGGAAGAGAGACAGAGGGCAGAATGACTGTCTGAAAGTGGACCAGACAGAGACAGCCAGGCAGACAACACCCCACAGCAGAGCAGCCAGGTCCACGGGGCCCACCTCGGTGGCAAACAGCAGCTCCACCACAGGTTTCTACACTAGCTCAGGTCCTCAGGGTATTATAATCGGACATCTTTCAATTACAATTTTGCTTTGCCATGCTGTTTTTTATTAGATATGCTACAGTGAAAGTGATGTGGGGCACTTAGAGGTGGCACGCCGATTACACAAACACCTGCAGCCTGTCGTGCGATCGTCTATGTACGCACGACGCTTCAACGTGAGCTTCAACCCGAGTCATTAAAATTATTCAATTTTTTAATCCGACCATATAAACGGATGAAGCGACAACCAACACAGTTAATTTGGTTAAAAACGATAAACGCTATTAACAGCAACATGACTGCAAACAACAAAAACAACTAATTTTGTCATCCCTTCAAGAGCAAAGTCAACCACCACAGTTTTTCGTCATAATCATTGGTGCAAACAAGTGCCGAGCTACCGGGATCAAGCAAGGACAGGGACAAACAAACATGTCCCCAGGTGGCCCCTGCATGGGAAGTCAAGGGGGGGGCTGTCGTTTGCCATGTCGTCATGCAGTCAGACGCCAGACTGTATTCCGTCTGTCTGTTGAACCAAACATTACACTTGAGTTTAGACAAAACACCAGCCTTACCTGTGTAGGATTCTTTCAATTTTGTTACCAAGACAACAACCGTATTAATAGCTCACAGTTTAATGTGTTAATGTGGGCGAATATACGCATCCTTGGACAAGCGAAGTCTGTTGACAGAGCTGAAACAATGGGGAAGGGGAAAGGGGGTATCGTGCTTTGTGGAATCCAAATGGGTAACTGTTTCCATCATTAATTTGACAAGTCACCCTAACCGGTGCACCAGGAGTAAATAAAATACTGAATTATAAAAGCAGCTTGTTCTGACAGAACCATTTAGACAACGAGCAGGGCAGATGAGAACAGAGGCCACTGATTCCCACCACCCTCACTTGTCGCCCAGCCCACCATGAGATGAGTCACCCCATCCTTTTCCAAACACGTTAAAGTTCCTTGTGGCCATAATGACAAAACCATACGGCGTTCAGCACGCGAGCCCCTGGTTCACTGTGCCGGATGGTGGAGATGTGCCAGACGCACGAAACCTCTGCCACGATGCGCTCTGGGTACGCACAGCTGGCGTTCACCACATTGATGCCTTCGCTCATAAAAACCACGCAAGTGCTCTAACCTTTCCTGTGATCGATATTCGCAAAGTCAAAGCTAGAAAAATAGCAAGGGGTCAAGTTTATTTAGAAACGTATTTTATATCAACATCAGTTTATGCAATAGTATGGTTCTGTCGATCTGGCCTATAACAATTTAAAAATAAAAGCAAAAAATTAAAAAATTATCCTAATGACAAAGCAGATTTCTTACCCCCTATGGTCCCCTATTGAACAGGAACAGCTTGTGCTTTGCTCGTCTAGACAGACCGGGGGGTGGGGGGGGGGGTGGGCTTTAAAAAGAGTAACCAGCAGGTCTACACTGAAGCACCCACTTCCACACTGAAGAGCATCAATAAACACAAGCCAAGATGCTGGCGAAATCTTGTTTCACCAGCAGGGTGTTACCAAACGCCGCCCAACCGGCCCAATACGAGTAAACCAGGTCACAGGACAAAACGACCCACAAATGGAGACTGGCCCTCAAAGTAACATGGAGAAAAAAAAAGAGAGGCGTGGCTTATAGTGAGAGAGAGAGAGAGAGAGAGAGAGAGAGAGAGAGAGAGAGAGAGAGAGAGACACCTGTTCCTCCCTTAGAAAAGAAAATATTCACAGCGTGGCTCCTCCGGCTTTATGACAAATCATAATTAAAAGATTCCTTTTTCCGGTCTACTGGTCACAGTCAACATGCCAGACGTGTCTGGGATTATTTTAGGTGTCGCATCTCCGAAGGTGACGGCTGGCGTTAATTCGTGACGTCGCCGCCTCACATTGCTTCGTTTAACTGAGTGACGCGGCTGCGCTAAGGCATGCTCTGAACACAGGCGCCGTCAGAACACAAAAGGAAGGTGAAAAACTGGAGCGTGACCATCATCACCAGCCCGTTCTCCTTGTCCTGTAATGTTCATAATCAGAAGCCTGGCTGGACCCGCAGTGTCACCTGTGTCCAGGTAAAGGAATGTCGCCTCCACAACACCCTGCGTAATGCACCCGGAGTCCTGAGCTCCCGTCACAATCTTCCCCCATACCCCAGATTCGAGACCGCGGAGAACAGACGGTGACCATCACGTCCCCCACCCCTAGTGGGCGTTGTGCCCCTCCTCAGCTCCCTGCACCTCTCTGTGCGCCAACAGCACTGAGCTGCAATAACGAATGCGCTGCAGATGCAGCGCTAACGATGAGGGATCAGGGGCGTCCTTCCTCCGGCTGCTGTCCCCCTGTGGCTCAGCCGGGATAATTAAGCATGTCTGAGATGTGCTGAGGTGGCAGATTCAGCACACCAAGGGGGGGGGGGGGTACAGAGGCCAGAGGGAGGACGTTCACACTGCATCTTGTACACGACAGGGCGAGGCGGCGAGACATGGTTGACATGTGCCAAAACCATTAATGACTACTTACAGAGCTCTGGTCCACATGACGGTATGCGGAACTACTGCAGTACACAAGACCTGCTGAAAATAGCCCATGGGCACTGAACATACTCACTTCTGGTGCAACTTGTTTTGTAGACAAATGTGCACAAAACAAGTTGCACCAGCAACATAAACAGCAACAAAAAAATTTATAGATAAACAACTGTTCACATTCTTAAAAAAGTGCTTGGCTAAAACCTCAGTTCTCCGGTCTAGACCTGGAAACCACTGTGGCCACTGGCAAACGACAAGAATTCAACAACAAACAACAACGTAGCAATTTTTACTGCAAAGCGCACTTACAACTTAATGAACTCCACCTACTGCAGGCGGAACAATGAAATAGCTCCACAGTGGGCAGTAAGTACATGTCATGGCATTAGGTGACCATAAGGTTGCAAGTTCACATCCTCCACTGTTACTATGGTAAAGTGATGTATTCCACCTTAGGCATCTCACCTGATATAGATTTAAGTATTATTTCTACTATTTTACCATAATCGGCATTATGCAAAACTATTCAGGTACACATAGGACACAAAGACAGCACTGCAGGGCAGCCTAGATCACTATGGAAATGCAGAAGCATTTTTCAGGGCTGCTCTGTGGTGTAGATTGTGGGTTAAGACCCAAACTGGGCCAGTGAGGAGACATAGGCAAATGCCATCATGTTCCACAAAGACAGCTTTTAGGACACCATTACTGATGCCACAAAGAGAACTTTGGAGCCAAGACGGTTGAGACAGTTTTGCTGCTCGTATCAAGAGAGCAATTGGAGACAATGCCACTGGTTCCAGTTCAAAAGTGTTGTTGACGTCAGGAGCAGCCTCACAGTAGTTCTGTTGGTAAGAAATAACTTCAGAGAGCCACCCTGCCCGGAACAGGCAAGCGCGAAGGGCCTCTTACTACACGGACACCACAGAGCCAAACTGGCTTTCTGGCTGGGTTCCCAGTTACACCGCAGGGCAGGCTGGCGCGGCAGGACGTGGGCGTAGGGCGCAGGGCGCGGACGGGTTTCGCTTCAGCGCCAGCAAGTGCGGGTTTCACCTGGCAGCCTTCCCTCGTTTTTCTGCCCTCTTCCCCGCACCGCTAAGCAAGTTCCATCCTGAACAACCACTCACGGCATCAAAGCGGCACATCTCATGCCCAGTTACCGCACAAACTTTCATCCATTGGCTTTCTGAATACATTAAAAAAACAAGGAGAATGCTCTGAACAGCAAACAGGCAGGCATCCTCAACCAAACACGTTATGTTGACATCAAACGTCTAGACCACGTTTATGAGGAGTGAGACGGAGGCATAAAACAGCGCTATTCTTAAATGGAGGGATCACCATAAAATAATTCACGCATCACAGATGCTTCTTGTGCAGAGCCAAAGCTGTTCTGTGAACACGTGAACGACGAGGTCATTCATGCAGAGCACATGACAAATGTCTCCTTTAAACAGTTTTGAGAGGAGTAATTCGACCCATTTAAATGGCATATTAGGTAGGTCTCCAGGACCGAAGCTACAAAAAAAAAAAAAAAAAAAAAACGTGAAAAAGCGCACACGATTTGCATGCAGCCAAGACACAGCCCTGTACACCCTACACAGGGCTGCCATTACACTAACAGGCTCGCACATGTTCCACAAAATGTTAGTAAGCACCAGCGTGACAGAAAAACAGCTAGTGTGCCCTAAACTATTCCACTCCTCGCCGGTGCGCAGTCAAGGTGATAACCGAATGTAGTCTGTCGCCACGGCAATTTTGCCAGCCATTTAGGCCAAACGTGCAGCTCCGCAGCTGGGGTTCCGGCTTTTGAACTACGTACAAAACGCAGCCAAACAAAGTGTAAGCAGGCTCACAACCTGGGGGAAAGTACTGTGACTCACCTTCCTCATCTCTGAAGATACCATTATCTCCCTCCCCTTGTCTCCCTTACACACATATGGGGTGCTTTTCATCACCCCCCCATAACAGTACCATTGTGAAATCCAAAAGGACCTTCTCAATGCCACCACTTGTCACCCCTCCCTACTTAAGGAGAGGCACTCAGTGTCCAAGACACAATGCAGAAAGTCTCATGTGGCCCTGCCTGATTTGAGCTGGTTCTGCCTTTAGTCACTACTTCAATACTCTCTTTATGAAGCTTTAAAATGAGGGGGGGGGACCTGCAGACCCATTGATGTGGGTTTTTTTTTTTTGTCTGGTGATTAAAACATCTGGCTAGTGAAGATAGCAGCTATTCACTCCATCCCATAACTACAACCTCCACTTCTTTGCAGTAGTTATGCTTTCCTACCACTGACATCATTAATAAATGGAAATTGATCACAGTTTTAGCCCCCTGCCAGAGAAAGAGGGAAAACAAAACTGTGTGTGTTTGTGACTGTGCGTGACAGAGAGAAAGAAAATTCAGGAGAGATTTAGTCCCTGCCTTCACTGTCTAAGCAGGACTCCAGTTTAGCATTCAGACCTTCCTCTCCCACATACTGCCTGTGCATTCCATTCCAGCAGGAGAGCTGGGGGGCGGGGGGTGCGGCTGCCAGACAAAGAGGACAACGAGGATTGGGAGGTGGGGGCTAGAATCCCCAAGGGATGGGGCAAGTGGTCCAGGACTCAACCAGAAAAACGGATGGAGAGAAGTACAGAAGATATAAACAAATGTATACAAATGTGGTTTGAGCGACAGACACAAAAACAGAATGCAGACAAATAGGAAAGGGTGAAATAGAAAAAAAAAAAAAAAAAAGAGGCATAGAGCCAGCTAAGAATCCAGCTGTTTGTCCAAAACTGCTAGTTTGCTACTCTACTGATTTACATAATGTCCTCAGAGGATGTTCTATATCCTCAACAACAGGATATCATACTGCATACTTTTTTCTTTTACAGGTAGACTTTATCTGAAGCAGACACATCTAAAACACCTTGCTGAAGGGCACAGAGGCAGCTCCGGTCATCATAAAGTATGCAGCCTTCCCAGAAGGACATGGACCAGCATGTGTTCTAAAGAATGATTTTAAGTAAGGCTTCAGTTTGTGTGTGTGTTGCTGTCACCGTCCCCCAGCAAATGACTGTGCTCACTGACTGAACATCAGCAGGCACGTCAACCATGGGGTTATAAACCGCCTCTAATCTGAGTAAGTATTCTTATGGGGCAAACAATCAATTTTAATGGGAGGGATGCCAGACCCCATTATGGACCTGCAGGCCTACCCAAGCAGGGCCACAGTTCAGAATTCCCAAAACTAGAACTGGTGGAAATTTTATCTGCCTTGGCACTGCAGCCAATACGCTGACTTCAGAACGTGCCAAACCACATCTGGCCCAGAACGTCGACCTGTCACTACAACTCTTCAAAACTGTTCCAAAGGAGCAGGGTGTACACACTGGCAGAACTGGAAATTGGAACAGGCACTTCCTGTCTCTGTCCCAATCCCAGCACATGTCTTTAATGGGAGAGAACAGGAATGAAAGCAGAGCAGACATCTGATCTTTGAACACGCTGATGTCGCCGTGAAGAGTAGCAGGTCGCATGCATCCATGCGCCAGAAAGGCTCACCTCACATGAACCCTGCACTTGGCGCACGTGCACTCTAACCTTGGCGCTATCGATCCGCTGCTCCGGTTTGTCTGCTGTTCCTCCAACCCCGACTCCCCCCCCCCCGATTCAGCATACGATCAAACCAACCACAGATCACTCTGCTCAGCCACAACCTGTTTCAGCCATTCAAATGAAGGCAGGGCAGCAGCAGTATTATTCTCTAAACATTCAACGACTAAAAAGCTGTCTGTCGTTAAACAACCATCTTAAAAGGAAAATTCTAACCAGGCTCTTTCCCATGAAATGGAATACATCTGCTGCCATCATTCAATATAGTGACCATCACATCTGCGGTAACGTTTGAAAATTACTTTTTTTAATGGCTTTGTGAGGCCAAAACTTGTAACAACCACGTGCAACATTTTTGAAATTTTTCTGCACCCAAAAAATTGCTACCAGCTACTGTATTATGCAACACATTTTCAAGTGCTAACCAAACTCAGGTGGTAACAACAAATGCTGTATTGGAACTGGATTCCCATTCTGCACCGAGAGGAATTTAAAAACAAAAGCTTCGGGGCTGATGCAGGTTTATCTCAGTCTAACGCAATTTGCTTTCATTTCCTACAAAGTGCACATTCTTCAATGAGTTACAGGCCATCAGATGTGTCTGAGGAAAACACAGGGCAGGGTGACTCCCTCAGACCACCACCGATAAGCTTGTGTTCCAAACGCATTCCACTTCAGGGCACGCCAACGCCAGAGCATTCTGACCCACGAAGGCGTCTGGGTCACAGCACACTAATTGCATCGTTACAAAAGCTGTTACTGCAAGCCAAATGAAGGACCCTAAACATAGTAAATAAATAATAAAAAGTCGATGCTAAGCTTTGGACTGCAGAAACCTTGGACTACCACTCCACATTTCTGTCCTATTTATTGTATTAAGAAAAAGAAAAAAAAAAAAAGCCCTACCAGAACAACAAGAGCTTGAACATACCACCAGAGATATCACCTAGAAGCACTGAGCCTTATCACCTGAAGCTCAGCGCTTTCTCTTGTCAGACACGAGCAGCTTAGTTGCCCTGCCGAAAGCCTGTTTACCTGTGAAAGCATCTGTGGCTGGGAAGTCAGCTTCCGGCATACTGCTGCCCCCGCGAAGCCAGCAACACCAATGTTAACCGGTCCGAGCGGGTGTGGGCTGCAGCGAGTGTCGCCCCCTTCCTGCATCCATCTCAGCCCTTCAGGACCCCATGGTGCTGCCCTGGGGAGGGAGGGCCTCGGGGGTCCCTGTAAGGTGAGATGGGGGAGTGGGGGGTGTGCAGTGGTCAGACAGGCGAAGGAGCAGAGAAGTCCAGGCGTCGAAGCCTCCGTGCTCCTGGCGTTGAAGCTGCGTCCCGTAGGCGAGAGCGAGTTCAGGTAAGGAAAGAGGGGAGGGGTGCAGGGGAAAGGGAGGGGAGCGGGACAAACGGACCAAGTCAAGTTATCCTGCGAGCCAAAAACGCCTGGCCATGGCAGAACCCAAGATCGCAGACGCGGCTGTCCGCTCCCTTAGCGATGCGTTAGCCCCGTCGCATCTCTCATCGGCATTCCGGATGAGGATGGTGCAGTCGCTCAGTCCCACAGTGGTGTCCAATCCCAAGCGAAGGAAGCTAAGGGGAGGAGGGAGGAGAGGGAGAGAGAGAGACAAGAATAAAATATGGCATCACTCCCTAAAGCACAGCGTCTCCCAGTAACCTGCAGCCGGTACCTTCATAAAGAAATTAAGACACACCCAGCCAGAGAGAGTGTGGGTGGAATCCCAGCTCCTCACCCTGGCAGTCAACATTAAAGGAAAAGTTTCAAAAGGCAAACGGAGTGACCCTGTTGTTTTTGTTCAGACATAAAAACATGACAGGGCAGCACTTTGAAGAGGAAAGATAAACAGGGCTGAAGGTAACATGTACCAAGAAACACAAAACTATTTCCATTTCAAAAGCTCCATTTCTTTCTGGGAATAAAAGCAGGCCTGTTCAGCAAAGATGAACTACATGGAGCTAGTTAAAAATACGAGGGGGGGAATTCAGAAGAAACACAGGAAGAATTCTCTGGCAAGAAGGCAGGCAAAGCCAAGATTATGACGACTGATTTTATTTTTCACTCTTTCACTGCTCTTTTAACAGAGGGAGACAGAAAAAAATGTGACTCAAATAATGGATTATGATGCGACATGATCAGAATTACCACAAATTAGGTGTGTTTTCACATAGAGACTTAACCAGCCTTTAACCGCATGTGGGCGAGGCTTAACTACATCATGACCCTCAAACTGCCAGACAGACTGATCTGCTTTTGTTCTTCAGCACACGGGCAAAAAACAAGTCATAAATTATAATACAAAACCCAATGAGTCGATCCTTTCCAATCACATCCACATGCTCGGGAACAGTCCATAAGGCACTTGTGTCTAGATAACGTCTAGTCTGAACATAGAACCCATTGCAGATCCTATAAAGCTGCAGGATTGCTTACATAGCAATTACAAAAATACAATGAAATATTTGTGTAGTACAGCACATCACCTACGCAAGCAAAGGAACCAAGAAAAGTACATGTTAAATCAAAAGCCAAAGGCTTTGATAACAGAGTGCTGGATCTGGAACACAAACAAGGCTGGATGGCAGGGATGTACACATTCCAAAAACAGACCTTAAAAGGTTACCATGCGCTGTGAAAATTTTTTTTAATCATTTACACACAGAACCAGAGAAAACTCCCCCCCCCCCACCAGTGCTACCAGTCAAGCCTTGTGATCCTAATTGGGGAATAAAACTCAGAACAGTGTGTGTAATTCTCTATATTTATCTTCACCCTACAAACATTTGCTTCTAAATTTAACCCAGCCCTAGCCTCTCATAATGAGGATCGTAGTCCAGCAGGGACAATAGGTCTGTACGAAAGGGTTGCCCAGAGTTAAAGTAGTAAAGTTTGCTTGTAGCGGACCAGCATTGACACACCAAAACCACACTGCTGGTAGTAAGAGCATCAGAGGTCCCACCTTTAGTTATGTGTATGGGGACAAAAAACTGCATCTTGGACATTAATGTAATTAAAAAACCAAACCAAACTAGTAGCAGAGCACAAGCTAGATCACATTTACAAAAATTTTAAGTAACCTTATCAAATATAATTTATATTACTTTATAATGCTTATGGTAAAACCAGAAACAAAATTGAGTCAAAAGGACTAAAGTTAAAAAGACTGAATATCTAATAAGAGTCTGCATAAATTTGTTTTAAATTAACTTTTAACAGAATGTAGCATTTTGGTATGGATCCTTCAATATATCATTTGTGGAAAACTGAGCTCAAAGTGATCGGATTAAATAAACACCTCTATCAATCATCTACTGGTGAACAATTAGTGTCATGAGCGATGACATTTAAAGACTGCGACATTTGAAGACTTCTCTGGGGGAACTCTTCAGAACGAAAAGAGGGGTCACTATAAACACTAAATGATGGGAGCCACCAAGGTGGAGAGGTCCCTGCATGCTTGATTTGTGTGACTTGCCAACCTTGATGTCCCGCTTCTGCACAGGGAGAGGGTTCAGGGTAGTACAGGCCGCATCCAAGGCACAAGAGTCAAACGCGTTTACGAGCAGAGTTCTATTACCTCAGATGACCTGACCTGCACAGTGCAGTCACACAGAAATTTGTGGGGGGGGGGTCACCCATGACTTAAGAGTACAGCTCCAATGTGCCACAAACTACATTTCCATGAACAAGCAGGACTTTGTCCAAATCTAACAGTCAGAGAGGCACACAGAGAACCCAGCTTACATCATAGGTACACTACATGTCCCCCTCACCCCCCCTTTTCTTTTGCAGAACAATTAGATTATTACATAAATAAACCTTCGATTTAAAATGCTAGCTGCAAAAAAAAAAAAAAAAAAAAAAAAAAAAAAAAAAAAAAAAAAAAAAAAAAATTTTTTGGCAAAAAAAAGGGTGGGGTTTTTTAATGGTT
>JABJVR010000106.1:5871211-5881401 GCA_025773905.1 Chitala chitala | reverse complement strand
CAGACCATGCTCTGTGAACGCCATGTCCACATAATGAAAGACAGACAGGATCTCAAAAAAACAAAAACAAAAGAAAAAAGTGGAATTTAAACCACTCTTATGTACGGCACAGAGTTGTATTTTACTGTGGTACAAGGACTGAGATACTGTTATCTATCAGCAGAAAAGTCAACTGTTTAGTAGCATTAGCAGGTAGCAAACAATACTTGAAATGGCAAGACTGCTTTTTTGAATGCAGTTCTGGCTTACAAGAGCATGTGTGTGTCTGTGGGTATCATATCTACAATGCAATATGTGTAGACCTGCACTCTGTGCACACCTCAGTGGCTATCTGCTTCAGTCCAGACATCTCATACAGAATGCCTGTGGCAGGGCCATGCAGGAGATCCAGACCTCAGAATGACATACTGACCTTATTCTAGCAGGCAGGTGTAACACCTAACACTAAGGGCAGGAAATCACTTACCTCAAAGAGTATTTGGAATGCTTGATGTGGAAGGGCTCCCTAGGGCTTATGAATTTCAGCTGCAAGTCAATTAAAGAAGCTCAACATCAAATCCATGCAAGGCATTCTGGGTAGTTATCCCACATACATCCTTCATGCAGTGGCAAGGTTAACAAAACATGACAAAAAAAAGGACCCAACTCTGAAGCCTGTTGAGACACTACAAGGTATGTTTTTGGAGGAGGAATGATACAATTCTGCAAGTCATATCCTTTAAATTTGCTTCAAAATTTGGTCCCCTTTATAAAATAAATTAAAAAAAAACCCCATAAATCATGTGGTAATACAGCTTACTGGTCGTTTTCTGACTTTTTTCGATGGAGTATAGACGGGGTGTAAGTTGGCAAAACCGTTAGTTGACGCAATTGGAAGGGTAATGAAAGGAAAACTCTACCTTTCTACCTCACATTGCACTATGAGAATAAATTGCCCACACATATTCGTAACAGACAACGTCAATGCGCAAGGCACTTCTAAATGGAATATAAAAGGAACGTGGCCCACATGATCAATACAGCAACATTATGGTGGTTGCTCTCTGTCAGAAACAACATTTAACAGGAACCACAACTTCCTCGTGCAACATATTTAAGCACAATTGATTTTGACTAAAAATCAAAATCAAGGGTGACAACATTGCCTTGTGTGAACTCTAATTTCTCACAGTAACCAAATGAAGGGGTAAGGACTACATCAAATGCCAAAATATAAAATAAGGCACACATTCAGATTTTGCTATATAAAACCTGTGTACAATGTGTAAGTTTACCCCAGGTAAATTTGCTGCAAAGTGGCACCAGAACACTACAAGTGTTTAAAATACAAAGGGGACTTCTTTGTAAGACCGTTCAAATTAAAATTCTGTAAATTACTTCATACTTTAAGATAGTGTCTCAGCATACATGTACTGCAGCCGCTAAAGTTGCCTAGATAATATGGAAACATGGTTAGATTGGTTAACCAATTAAAGAACTAAATTTTTAATTCAATTATGCTATAACATTAAGCTGTTTTGATTTTGCCTTGCAGCAGTGTAATGTTACTTAGTCAGAAAAAAAACTGTCTCACGTCAGGCCTTGCAACATATCTTAAATTCTTGTGCAGCATTTTGGGGGGAACACAACCCACCCACCCAGACACACAAAAAACAAACACACACACACACACACACAAAAAAAAAAAAAAAAAAACATCATGGTGGCATCAATTAACTTACCTCATGAGTGTCAAAGGAGTTGTTACGCATGTTGACCTTCAAGGTGCTGGTTTCGCCTACCCGTGTCAAAGGGAAAGCGTACAGGTCCTGAGGTGCATAAACACCTCTCCGTTGCGTCTCTTCCTGACTGTATAACAGACAAACACATACAGCAGGCACACAGCACTCAGATTCTGATACTTTTAAAAAACATACATTATGCAGAAACTGCACCTTCACATTTATCCCAGAAAACCTTTTGTATCCATTTACTAATGTGTGTTGCTCCCACTAAATGAAACACAAGGAGTGAATATATCTTTCTGGTGTATCAGCATGTTGACTTGTATAAAGGCGGCCTTCATGTTCAAAAGGGCTTTGAGCCAGTTGCAGACAGAGTTCCACTCCAGTCATCAAAAATTTTTTTTTTTTTTTTTTTGCCCACAACTCACAAACATGAAGGTAAAGCACATTCCCAGTCTGAGTGTGTCCCCAAGAGCAGTCCCTTCACATCCAGCAAAGATGGGACTAGTCAGAGTTTTGGCTCTGTGTGTGTGTGTGTGTGTGTGTGTGTGTGTGTGTGTGTGTGTGTGTGTGTGTGTGTGTGTGTGTGAGATGAGTGAGTAACAGATCCAGATGAAGGGCAATCTTTTAACAGTCAACCTATAAAATCTGCATAATGTACTGAAAGTGATGCAAGTGCAAGATTGACATTCCAGATTAAGATCCCTCTGGTATAAAAGACTAATCACTATATGTTATAAGAAGTGAAGAACTTAATATTTGTTCTTCACCATGACAGGTTTGTAGCCAGTTTGACAAAGATCCCGACTGTTTTAATTATTATGAATCTGAAAACAAAATGTAACACAGATAAGACACCCAAAAACTAAACATGACTACATTCATGCTGACATTCTCAGCTGCTGACAGCTTGGCACTCCGTCAAACCATTTTAATGGACAGCTTGTCTTACCCAGGCCTGACCACTGATGCCTCGCACTTTTTTCTGGCCTTAAGAGTGGCCTCTGTCCTAACTAGAGAGGAGTCGCCGACATTCTGGCTCCCAGCCGCACTAGCCGCACTAGCCTTCACCCCCTAAAAATAAAAGTTAAATATACATGTGGGTTCTTCTGCAAGTGCTTCTAGTCCACTGAAAGAACAGGTCACAACCTTACAAGCCTCTCCAGAAACCAACACGGGATTACTAGACTACAAAAAGAAACTTCTCACATATTTGAAATTGCCATTGAAAACAATGTGTGTAACAGCACTCCTGAAGAACATTTGAAACAGTAAATGTCAGCCAGACCCACCGTCCCACACAGCTGGAATCGAACCCTGCTCTTCTGCTGAGGCTCGGCCACTGGGTGGCACTCCAAGTCCCAGAACTGGGCATAGTCACCCCTGTCCCGTGGCAGGAAAGTGACAGGCACCTGGAGGTACAGGAAAGTAGCTAAGCAGCTGTCTGAAGATGCTTGTTTCATCTTCAGTTAGGGAAGAAAGCTCAACTCTACTAAACAACTGCATAGGTTTCATTTCCAAATTCATGTAGATTTGCATTCACATGTGCTTCTTTAACCCAAAGTGCCAGGACAGACAACTTTTCCAGTAAACAGCAAGGTTCCCCTGTAATTTGCATTTGGGTCCTGAAAAAACTAGTCCTCTGTATTATGGGGCAGAATGAAGCTCCTGGAGACATCAGTTCTGCTGGACTCACCTTCATCTTCTCCCAGACTCCAAGGATACCTGACACGCGAGAACACCGAAATGCTGTGTACGTAGCCCGGTAAACATCCCCACTACTGTCCACGCCCTGTGGGGAGATCTGGGGTGAGTTGGGGACACGGTGCCCTGTTTAACATGCTCTCTCACACACTTTGATCCTGTCTACAGAACAACACAAGCCACAGGAGTTTGCCTCGCCTATGAAGTGATGCCACTGAACGAAACCTGAAAACTTGAGTGCCGAGTTGTGCCTTCAGGAAAATAAGTAAGAATCTGTTAATTACTAGGAGCTCAGAACAAAAAAGTATTTGTCTAGCTGCGCAGTTAAGAAATGTACTACAGTTTAAGCAAGCAGCACACACACTAGTATAAGGTATGCAGTGTTCTAATATTTGTATCATTTGAATTTTTGTGTGCCCATTCATAAACACATACCTTGACATAAGGTGGGGCGAATGACGACAGGTACCACCTCACTTCCTGTCCACCATTCTCCATCTCCAGGAAGGCTTCTGCCAGAATGTAATAAGCAGATTGTCGGGATGACGTCTGTATCGTGACCAGATTCCTTGTGCGTTTCTGCGCCACTGAACACACTTGGTACCACATGCACTTCATTCCTCACCTGAGCTCTCCCCAGACACCGTGGCAGGGAACACGACTGTGCGGTTCCCGATCTCCACATGGGCATGCTGGGGCGTGTCGCCACCTCTGCTCCCTGAAGCAGTAGGGGTGTCAGCCTGGGGGGGCAAGGCTGACAGAGGCTGGGGCGAGGATGTGCTAGCTGACATGTCCAGAGCGAGGTCCTGGCGAATCTGAACCTTAATGGACTGCAGCAGAACAGCATGGGACAGAGGGACAGGATGAAGACAAGTCCTCAAACTGGGACTACAAATGTAAAACATATTGCTTGCAGACAGACAAAGCAGTAGGTCCTTCCCAAAACATTCAATCATCTAAGCCATTATAACATACATTTTTTGAAGTACTTGCGCATTAGCTCAGAACAACATCTGCATGACTTCCGTTTATTTGTGAACATGGCAGAAGATATCAAACTAGCACCTTCTGCTGGCCATCACATTGTACATATATCTGTCCGCTCCAGGGTAGCATGGAAGTCTTAGTTGCCAGGGATGGATTAGGGCTGATCAAGATTTGCAGGTGGCTCCTGCACAAAGAAAAAGCACCCACTGTAGTAACTGGAAGTGTCTTGAATTTGTAGCTTACTTGATCATTTTCTCTCATTGATGTAAATGCTGTTTGAATTTGCATTAGTGTATGTGCATAACAGGCACCAGTAATGAGTTCTGGACATAGGGTTTCATTTGGTGAGCCACTCCCCAGGTGAAGACATACTTGGGTTCGAGGACACCGTGCTGAGGAGTAACAGTCAGGCAATGTGCAGGCCAGGACAGCTCAAAGTGCATCTCTCTGGAGGAGCAGTTTTGGATCTTCACGTGCCTTGTGTCAGCTGTGCCATCTGTCACAAACAGGCTAAGTCAGTTAAACACTTGCAGCCATCAAAAGCCTCACAGTACTTTACACTGGAACAGACAGCCTAGAAGTGCTGCTCTGATTAACTCAAAAATGGAAAAAGTGTCAGGTCAGTGACATTTTAGATTTCATATATGGTAATATGAAATATGATAGTACTACATAAGGTTCACTGGATTTAAAGTGGCAAAAAAATAAATAAATTATATATATTTTTTAATGCCATGTTTCAAATGCACTTTTTTGGTTCCCCAATACAAGACAACTTGTTGTCACATGCCCAGCCCTGTTATTCCTGGGTCCAGCATTTAGATGTCCCATTGGTTGCTGACAGCTGCTAAATGGCAAAGCAGAGTCACACACCAGGGGTAATTTAATCCTTACTGTCCAGAGAGAGACACTTACTGACGGTGGGCGCTGCAAGGACCAGCTGGTCTGGCTGGATGCTCCAGGAAAGCCGAGGCTCCGCAGACTCCTTCAGGGCTGCCTCGCTGACGCTGAGGGCAAGAGGAGGCCCTTGGGGGCCTTTTACCGGGAGCACGTCCAATGAGACATTGCTCACATGGCGGTCCGAATTCCCAAAGCCACTGCAAGGGGAGGTTAAGAGAATGCTTTAAAATGTTAAAATTCAGGGAATGACCCAGGCCTTATATACCGCTCATTAAAACAAACCACACTAACCAAAAAGCATTACATAACAGGCTGCATTCTACAAGTGAGATGCCACAGGCTAAAACAACAATGTATGTCAGACTTGTCAAACTTAAAACTTCATATACTATACCAAAGTGTCAAAAAAAAAAAAAAAAATACAGTAATGCAGTAGGAAAAGACAGTTAATTACATTACATTACATACAGATGCATTGAAGGCCGAAAGATACAATAAAAACCTAAGCAATATACAGTTCATAAAGAATATAATAATTTAACAAGCAGTTATAAAAACATTCATTCTTAAAATTCTGAGCCAGAGAGGAAGAGAAAGCGGAAGGGCTGAGGTTACCAGAACGTACCTGTCGGACTCGGAGCCTTGGCGAGGGGAAGGACGCATTGACTCAACAAAGTCGCTCTCCCCGGAGTCAGATGCCTCCACGGAGCCCATCACAGACAGGACCACTTTGCTCATGCTGCTGTAGAAAAGATGTGCCTCATTTGGCCTCTGGGGAAGGTCATAAACTGCAATGGTAAAAAGTTACAACTTCACCTTTAGGCCCTTTGTTTGGAAACTGGAAGTGGAACAATTTCTTTCAAAAACATTTCAACATTGCTGTGGCCTTGGAGGTGAAGCTGTCGGCAAAACATCTCATATACAGAGGAAACAACGGGTCACATTTAGCTACATTTAGCCAGCCCTAAACACATTGCAGATTACAGTGTACAGTACAACAAAAACAGTAAAACAGGGATACAACAAGGAAGAACAAAAAGTCACATGAGAACCAAGCATGGTAGTATGAAGGATATGGACAGAGTCGACAGGAAAAGGCAGCAGAACGACTGGGCTGAGCTGCCTAAAGAAGATATAGTCCCTGTAGAAGACACAGCATGCTGCACCAAGCCGATCAGCACATAGATGAGGCTCACCTTCCGTCACCTGCTCCTCACCAAGAAAGGGCTCATTAAAGCTGACATCCTTCAACAGGCTGCTGTCAGACAGCAGCTTTCTGCCTGCCTCTGGCTTGCTGTGCAGCAGCCTGGAGACGGAGACCATTATTGCCAACAGGAAAGTCAACAGGGGAGCCTGGGCAGACCTCCACTCCCCACCTCAGAAATTGTATGATACATGGATACAGGCAGTTTCTGCATTTATACAGCCGTCTCATTCTAGAGATTTCTGATTTAATACAGCAAACGCACATAAGCGTTAAGAACTTCAAAGAAGCCTTACAGCAAGAATAAAAAATTAGCCTAATTTGCTGTTGTGGAAAAAGCTGCAGTTCTGCAAATAGTCCATACTGAAATGTTTCAGCTATGGCTAATCTAAAGAGGTTAGTGAAGTCAGGTGTTCTGGTCAGTAAGAGTCCCCTGCAATAATACTGGTAGAGGACAAGACTGAACTCAGCCAAGTGTTTCCCACTGGGTGCCAGAGCATACCTCCTGTATTGCTGGCGTGAGACCTCATCTCCACAGAAAAAGCAAATGGTGGCGAGAAGGGCACCAGAAGAGTGGCAGAGGCTTTGTTCCCTGGGGGTGGCCTTAAGCAGGACGGTCACCACCTGCAACGACAGCCAGTCTCCCTCAACCTCAGCGGCATAGCTGGCAGATTTTCATCGGTCTCTTAGGATATGCAAAAATTAGGAAGATCTGCCTTTGAATAGGTTTTGTGCAAATGTAACATTGTTGTGTAACTACCCTCCCTATTTTACTGGACTGTACAACACAGTACACCCATCTGCCAGTACACTACTTGAGCCAATGCTTTACAACGTTTCCCTAAGACAGACAGAGACACACTGCCAGAAAAAGAAAAAAAAAAAAAGCTAATTTTGCTTCAATGTCCCTTTCTCTATTTAAAGTCACATGTATGTCGCCAGTCCTACCTCCTGTGTCCGCTCCTTGATTACAAACTGCGAAGGCGACATGCTGATGACAGAGGCGTCCATGCGCTTTCGAACCTGTAAATCAGCGTAGGCCGTGGCCTTGACAAAGGCGGCCCGAGAGCCAGTGTTGCGCACACACACGCAAACTTTGCTGACGCGGCCAGCTGACACACCCCCCAGTGTCACCACATAGCTGTCGGACAGCTTTCGTGCCTCCTCAAGGATGATGTTGCTGGTTCCGCCATAGCCTGACAACGGAATCTTAAAGAGTGATGGTGAGAAGGGGATTGTTTAAATGCTCAGTTGAGGAAAACTAACTCTTAAATTTGTAAATACATTTTTCCTACTACTGATGAAAAAAACGGAAACAGAAGATGTATGCTCACAGTAAACTTGATGCCTGGCTGGGAGGAGCAGACCCCAGACTGCTTAATCTCCAGTTTAGCCAGCATGCAGGCCACACGGGTGGGTGCAAACAGGAGGTGCACTGTCACATCCTCTCTGGGCTTCATGGTCACCTCCCTGTGCCGTGTGAGCCGCTCCTCTGGACCAAATGTACTCTGGAGCTGACAGAGGAACACAGACATTAGCACACAGCCTTTGTCATACAATGTGTGAGTCCATTTAAGCTTCAATCCATGCATGCCTTGCTTAACTAAATCAAATAATTAAGTCCCCAGTTATTTTAAACAGGTCCCATTATGAAGAAACAGAATGTGAACTTGGAGCAATGTTACTTTCAAATGAAAGCGTTAACACTGGAGGAGGGGGGGAGTTTTGGAGTTTCTAGGATAAAGATCTTGCCTGAAAGCAATCCTGGTCCTGTCCTCGTATAAGCAGACGAAGCTGCTGCGTGAAGCTTGGGGAGTTGTTTCTAAGAACCAGCTTCTGCTGCCTGAAACATCACACACACACACACACACACACACAGACTCTTCATCTGGTCCAAAATGCACAGATAATCCTTGGTTGATGCTAAGGGGTAAGCAATGTTTTTCTAGCCTGGTAATGGCACAGTGTCAGCAAACATCTGGAAGCATTATCACCCGCTTGACAGCTACATGAATCTTTCAAGTCTGCTAAGACTTGAGAAAAAGAAACAAGTCTGAAATAGGACTAAGGACAGACTTGTGCTAAAATATAAAAGTTTAGCAATAGAGTGCTTAATAGCACGCAACAGTATTAGGATAGTATTTTTAACAAGATTTTGTGACTTCAGTTGGTCACTTACACTGCTCTACCCAGAGTGACCCCTCCCCAGGCAATGAACTGCTTGTTGGAAAGGATAGGAGGGACCGCAGCATCCCTCAGAGGAAGCACTTTAACTGGAGAGGAAGGCTTGGTGGTACCCTCCAGCGCTACCTCTGCTTTCAGTAGGACTTCATACTGAGGTCCCGAAGGGAGCACTAGAATGGTAAGCATGCTGAGGGGAGGGAGGGGGACAGACACAAAAAAGGTCAAGTTACTTGAGCATGACAGAGTTTCAGGGGTGTTGGAGTAGACAAAACGCAAACGTAAAAACCACAGGTCTTACGTCTCCCTGCATTTGCGGATGCCTTTTGCGTGGAAGGACACAGTAATACCCTTCTCCTCCCCCACACGGAGGGCGAGCTGCTCGGGCTTCACAGAGAAACAGCCTTCGCTGTCGCTGCTCTGCACAGAACACGCAGAAAATAAATAAATCAATAAAACTCAGCACAACCACCGTGTGTCAGATTGTAGGTGACGGCCACATACCCTCAGCTTCAACTGCACATCAATGTTGCCTGCGTTCTTCAACGGAAGCATCTGAGTGTCCGACTTTCCTTGAGGTGCAACAAAATGTACAGTCTGGAAGGATGGGGGGGGAATAAATACTACAATCTGTGGATAAACAAACCTTCAAAGCTTATATAATTTTCACCCATTGCTTCAATGGCCAGGCTTAAGCAATGTCATCATGCAAATTTTATTACCCTAAAGTTGTCAGGTGACAAAATACTAAAACAACCTTTAAAATTAAATACAATTTTGAAGACTCAAAACTCCCCAAATCAGGGAAACAACACCTCCCTCCACCTGCCTACCTGCATGTCTTTGGGGGCGTGCACACGGGCCGTGCCACACCGGGCCTTCACCGGCACGGTCCTGATCACCTGGCTGGGCCCGGGACAGTCCAGCTCGATGTCCACGCGGGCGGTATACTCATCTGCTGGCCCCAACTCACCTGCAGAATGCAATGGACATGACGGAAGGCAGCTGTTAGAACTGCAGGCTCAAGCACCAAAATGTTTGGCCGGGAACAGCAGTTACTGCAAAAGAGAAGAACTCGCCTGCACAGGGGACACAACGCTGCAAAGCGTGGAAGTGCACCCACACTATGAAGCTATCTGGATTCTGGGGGGGGGGAAAAAAAAAAAAAAATAAATAAATAAAAAATAATCCAATAATTTATTTTTCCAAATGCACAAGGGGGGAGCTCATAACGTCCACTGCAAAGCACTTACATCACCGTAGCTGGCATGCATTACGTGGTTCATGACAGACGGGGCTGCCAGCGGGGGCAAGGTGCCCGACTGCACCCCCCCTTCGGCAGGTACTGAGATCGGAGTCTTAGAGAAGGTGAAACAGCGCCAGGAGGCAGCATTCTGCAAGAGAAAAAAAAAGTTTTGGGGTGTGTGGGTGGGGGGGGAGAAAAAAAAAAAAAAAAAAAAACAAAATAAATTTTAAAAATAAACATTTTT
>JABJVR010000106.1:5843309-5871111 GCA_025773905.1 Chitala chitala | reverse complement strand
ATATATATGTATATGTGTGTGTATATGTGTATATATATGTATATATGTATATATATATATATATATATATATATATGTATATATGTGTATATATATATATATATATATATTATACACACACAGAATCTTGCAAAGGTTTGTTTTTATTCCGTTTTTGGAAGTCGGACATTAAAGTTCATTGTTCAACACAGTAATTCCATACTGACAAGTTTTTAAAAGAATGTGAGCACAGAACTCAGTGTTCTTCCATTGAAATACATAGTTGGTCTTTTTCATGTAAAACTAGAGGTAGCTAATCTTGTTTTTAGACGGTCACATTAGTGTGTTTCCCATTACTCCATGTGATCATGCAGAAACAGAAGTAATGGGCTGTTGGGTGGGATTTAAAGAGATTAATAGACCAGGTAGCTGGGTTTTCTTAAAACTGTGTTGTGAATGTTTCTCTTTTCAAGGTCATGACAGTTAGGACAACAAAGACCATGCCTTTGTAATATCTTACTTTGAAAATTCTGCATTGCTTATTCTTATGTCCACATAAAGTTAGATACTTTATCTTTTGATAATCAAATTTAAAAACTTAAGTATCCACAGGTAGTAAATGTATTATACATTTGTGTTTGAAACATTGTTAGAATTGTTTTCTTTCAAATGACTTGGACTATATTTTTATAGGGTTTATGGCTGGACCGAGACAATTAAAAGTTTATCATATAAGAAGTTCTGGTACACGTTTTGCTTGATCGTGTGGAGGTTCTAAAATAGTTTTTGGTTAAACCTGTTCTTGCTCAAGCCCCTAGTGGCCAGCAATACCCTGGAATAGCACATTGATCGCAGGGTTTTCAGGTGCAGTTTCAGTCTAGCTGGTGGTGCTAACGTCTTCTGCTAAGCTAAAGCAGCAGTGCACGGCATCTGGCGTACAGGTCGCCCACTTGTGAAAGAGTTGTACAGTATTATGCAACCTGTTTACAAAGAATAAACCAGTGAAAATAAAACTGGAAACTAGCAATGGGAGCTTCTGCTCTGTTTGCTGAGATGCTTGGTGTGTCTTGGATGGAGACCGAAGTACTCTGTCCAGATCTCTACCAGGTGACAGAAGTGACTGTACAAATGGGGATTTGAAATGCTGTGAAGATTGTGTTCTGACCAGTTTAACCCAGTGGGATGCCCAATGACTGGGTAGCAGGTGGCACCAGCTGGAGGTTGGCATCATGCTACAGCTTCAAGGGTCTGCATGGCATATAAAGCAATGATAAAAATGCATTTATGTACGTGTCACATTGTTGCATTAATTGGGAAAAATGTGCTGCCTAAATAGCTTTCTGGGTTTAGAGTTGCCTGATGACAATGGGTTAATCTTTTCAGGTTTACAGTGTGTGCTTGATGAAAACATTTTCAGAATCACAAATCCACATGGTTTTAAGATCATTTTATGGAGAAAATCATAATACATTTATAATGCACTGATGGGGACATCTCTGCCTTAAGCTTTCTGAGATGGGGTGCAGCCCTGCTTGTGATCATACACAGGGTAAGTGGTGTGGATGATATGCACATTTAAAAATGTCTTCAGGAGTTTGTTAAATCTGTTTGCTGTGAAGTGGGTAACTTGGGTAACCACTGCTGCTGAGGAGGCTCGGGTGATGCAAGTGAAGAGGGTGTCACACTGGGAACCTGCTTGTTTTCCTACTTTTGTGGAGGATATCTCAGCAGGCTTTTCAGGGCCCTGCAGGAAGCAAGACAGCTTGTATATTGTGCAAGTCACCAAAGCAGGCTAGGTGGCCACAGCACTCTGTTCTGTGTTGTTTAACAAAGCAGGCTAGGTGGCCACAGCACTCTGTTCTGTGTTGTTTAACAAAGCAGGCTAGGTGGCCACAGCACTCTGTTCTGTGTTGTTTAACAAAGCAGGCTAGGTGGCCACAGCACTCTGTTCTGTGTTGTGTAACAAAGCAGGCTAGGTGGCCACAGCACTCTGTTCTGTGTTGTTTAACAAAGCAGGCTAGGTGGCCACAGTGCATTAGTCTTAGTTTAAAGTGGTAGTTTTCATAAAATGTATTTATGGCTTTGGTTAAAGATGTAATCTCATGTCTTTAATCTGATCAAATCAAATCAAGCTCCAAACTTAAATGAGGCATGGAATACAAAAACTTTGCACAAATGCAAGAATATAACAATCTCAAAATGGTAAGCCCCAAATTTCCTTGACCAAAACTGCAACTGGCTTCATGAGACATGTCTAAGTCTGGGAGAGTAGGCTGACTGTAAAAAGGTTTCATGGATTGTTAAAGTTGCTTTGTGCCTGTGAGCCCCTCTGAAGTCCACACCTAGTACCTGCTTACACTTTTTTTTTAAAATCCCAAACAATTAAAGATAAATGCTGGAAAATATTTTCATAAGTATGGTACACATAAGGGATTTTGTGATCTGTGAAGCCTCCCTTAACATAGAAAGTGTTAGTGTTATTATGGTTTTGTTCTTCAGGGTGGCTGCGTGAAATGAACTTTCACAAAATAGAGGCAGTGAAGAGAAAGAGAAGACTGAACGATTAGCATCCTTCATACCCAGTGTCCTCAAGATGGCAGCATAGGCACAGCGGAGGCTATTAAAAGGCATTTGGTCTTATCTGTATGACAGCTTGTTAGAGAAAAGAGACATTATTTGAACATTTTGTTTTGGAAGAGAACTTTGGTTTTTGGTCTATATGTTAGTGTATGCAGATAAGGTGTGTTGGGTTGTAGCATAGTTTCATTGTCATGAAGCTGCTTGAGGTCAAGGACACTGGGTGTACATGGGCCACTTGTAACAGGAGGGCTCACTGTAGTTCACTGATGGGTGTAAGTGACCACACAACATTCCCTCCCCCCCCCTCCCCGATTCCAGTTGGGCGGTGAGACTGCACAACTGAGCCCATATGCAGTGCAAGCCAAAATTCTTTATTTGCATCACCAGTGAATTCCATAGCATGGTTGGTAGTCTTCCTGGGGACCAGACAACAAGAGCAAAAATAAACAATCACAATGACCAATAGGATGAAAAAATAACTTCAAAACCAAAATCTCCAAATAAAGGATAAACAGTACATTATCCAAAACACATCATGATCACACAAAGAAAATTACTTTGGGCTGTTGAATCTTCACACAGACATTACAAATTCATCAAGAAAATCTGTTTTTGTCTGTCTAATAAGGATAGCTAATTTCAGACAGAAGCATCTGTATAAAGTTGTTCTAACCATAGTTTTTTTGAGGATATGGCACCAATGTATGAGCTGAGCTCATCTGACGTGTAATGCTGACAAAAACATCTTTTGTTTTTTTTCTTTCAACAAAAGAAGTGTGGTGTATTATTTCAAGTGGAATTATGAATAAATAACAGGAACCTAAATTTATATTCTAATTTAGCCTTTACAGTAAACCATAATTGTTTATGCATTTCACACACAGTTCTACGGAAAGAACAGTGATTTTTTTTTTTCACATTCAAAGCACGATGAAGAACTGAGTGTACGTAATGAAATCTGGAATTTCTCCTTGTGACCATTTCTAACAAATACTGCACTCATACACACGTCCTTGAGATCCTAAATAATTTAACAGGGGCACAGCCATTTGTGAGGTAGTTTAAATTATTAATACGAATGTGCATGTTTTTTAAATGGAACAAATTGTCAGAATGGGGTTAGTCCTGTAATTACATATTTACAAATCCCATCACCTTAATTTCTTCTGCTTTTGTCATTGTGTGCATTATGCAAACATTACTATATTGAATATAATTTAATTTATTTTTTTGCTACCATAAAGAGAAAAATCTGACAAGGACTGGACAAATGACATTTTCTCCTTTCTGAAGACATAAAAATGATCTTCTGCTTTTGAATCAGCATCCTCTTGTCTGATCTGAATCATTGACTGACTAGAGGTTTTCAAAAATGGCGTTGGTGTAAGGAGTGCGGGGGGAATCAAGGAACTCTCACCGCCTCCTGTTTTGATGACAGTAAGAAAGGTCAGAGGGCCCCCTTACAGATCTGTCTGTCGAGAGGCGAGCAAACGCCCCCTCTGCTTCCCACTCACCCCAGTGAGTCATTTTTTCATTGTGTGTTTTGACTTTAATTGCTTAGTGGTAATCATCAGAGGTAAAATTAGATGTGCCCGTTTTCTGCCAATTTCCAGGAACCGAGTTGTTGTTTTCAAAAAAGGCCACAGAGCAATACCATCAATCGAGTAAGATCACTAATGACATTAACAAGAAATGACAGCCCTTTAAAACCACAAACTCTAATCTGCATTGTGGAGCATCTACATTTGATTTTACTGCAGAAATAATATTATCACTATTTAAACCTCCAGTTTAGTTTATTGTCCACTACAAATTGATTTCTTTTTGCCTTGAGAACAGTCAGCCAGTAAGTAAAATTTGTTTATACTGTACAGGACAGCTAATCTTAGCCAGAATTGGCCCTGACCAGTTTGGTTCCACAGACAAGATTTTAGCTGGTGCCCCTTCGATTGCAACCAATTCCACTACCAATCACTGCAGTGGCACCCCTAGCATTTCCCTGTATGGTCTATGCCTAGGGCAGGCTCTGATCTCAGCATTCAAGAGAACAGCTTGCAAAGAGTAACCACCTCTCACACGTCTAAATCTGACCTGATATCAAAATCCCTACATCTGAATGGGCATTATATCAATTCATTAATTTTTGTGACAGCTTATCTCAGACAGGCTCACAGGTGGCTGGCAGCCCATGCCAGGCAGGTGCAAAGATATGGTGCCAACCTTTCACTTAGTGCATAAACAAAATTTACAGTCCTCAGTGTACTTGGTCTGCATATGTGTGGGAGGAAAACAGAGTGATCATGTACATGCTTGGGTAGAAGACATCAACTCCACACACTTTGCCAACAGCTGGATTCAAATCCAGGTCCTTGGAGAGCTGAAGGAGCATTACTGTCTATTCAAACATCATCCCACACTTGCTATGGCCTATTAACATACAGTGTGGATGCCATTTTATGTGATCAGTACAATATTCATCCATATGCTGAAAAATACACATTTCATTGTACAGTATTTTAGCAGGTTGTGTCCTGAAACTCAGCATGCTGGGTGTGATTTTAAAAATGTGAATGCTAAGAAATCTCACCTTAACCACGTAAAAACTTTTGAAGTGGGGGAAAAAATTGTGACTTCAGTTCTTGAATTAAAACCAACTATTGTGTTACGAAAATATAAATCTGTAGTTACACGCTGAACATGTGGTTTATTGCAGTACGTGAAATGTATCACACTACCAAGTCGATCACCAGCAGTTTCCGATGCTTATGTTTCTGTCTGCAAGTGGATAATCAAAGAAACATGGGGCTGAAACATATAGGGTTTACTGTGGCCATTGTGATTATAGTAGTTTTTTGTTTTCTGTCCTGGACAGAACTTGGTTATGAATATAAACCTTCGGGCCCGGGGGTTGCTCCTCGACTCGGGCCTGTGTGCGTGGAGTTTGCATGTTCTCCCCGTGCTTGGTGGGCTTTCTCCGGCTCTCTGGCTTCCCCCCACAGTCCAAAGACATGCAGATAAGCTGATTGGCGTTTGCAAGGTGCCCGTAGTGTGTGTTTGTGTGTGGACTGGCACCCCGCCCAGGGTGTCCCCTGCCCTGTGCCTCCTGGGATGGGCTCCAGGCTTCCCGAGGCCCCGAATTGGATAAGGCGGTATAGTGAGGGAGATAAGATACTGCAGATACACCAGAAACTGCATCATCGGAATTATTTCATTAAGTGTAATAAAGTGGTATTTCGACAGTAGACTACGGTTCCCTGCTCGTATGAACACAATGCGTGAATTCTTCGGATATTTAAATTACAAAAGTATACATTGTTTAAATGTAGATTTCAAATGAAAACGGGTTAAATACTAGGTAATTAGAACTGAAAAATAGCAACTATGGATATACATATATGTACAAACTAAGAATAATAAGATTATTTTGAGTTTCGGCAGCTTTCAACAATGACAGTAACTGCGTATCCTGCATTTGTTTTTTTCCCGCAGTACCGCAACCGCCTGTTATCATGTAATAAAAAATGTATTGAATTCACGCTTTACTTTACACAAGTCATGTGATAAGTGTTGTGCTCCAGCACAATAGACAAAATAAAATGAAATATTAATACAATTACAAATCTAAAAGCAAAACAGCCAATTTTCACTCTATTATAATCCATAATTAAATGAAACAATAATAGAGTAATAAAAAATAAAATAAGAATAAATCAGCCGTTTCCTAAATAATATTATCCGTTTTGTTTTCCGAGCTGTTACTTGGAGTACCAGCACTGGAAACCAGCTTAATTTCATTCACTCTGAAACTTCTCTGCCTCCATTCATTATTGCAGGTTGTCTTCACGCCAATATAATTTTCTACTATATACAACCTGCGTGGCGTAGTACTACGTGCCCAACGGGTGACGTCGTTGAAGCGTCTTACGCGATTGTAAGTTAAAAGCGGGAGACTAAACATTTGCCTGATTAAAAAACTAAAATTAAAATTTACCAGTTGAATAACGACCAGAATAGAAGTACGAATGTGACATTACCTAAGTAAAGAAGTAATTTCACACACTATTATATATTCGATAATCATTTTTATTACTAAAATCAGAACCTATGTTAAGCCTTATAAATAAAGATTTTCCCGCTGGCCTTTCCGCCACAGTTTAAACTGACAGTAGAAGTGGGAGGAGTAGATATAACAACTGCTAAAATGTTTAAATAGTTTTTAGGGATGAATTTTTGAAAACATACATGTTCGCATATTAGTTTTTTTATTTCTACTTTTTATATGATTTGAAACTTAAAACGTTACTGAATTTATACCACGATTTAAACAGTGCAAGATACTAATAAATCTAATTTTGACATGTCGCTGCCGCCAGAGAAAGCGTCTGAGCTCAAGCAAATTATTCACAATCATTTGACAAAGGTGAGGATTTCTCGCTTGTCATCTCAGGATTTAGCTTTAAACACAGGACATGTAATTAAGAAACGCTGTTACTTTCCTAACGTGTTACTGGGCTAATGCCTTTAAGTGCCTAACACTTTTTTTTTTAGATATGAGAGCCTTCAGCATGAAAAAGTGTTAACTGCAGAGGTAATTTAAGCGAAGCCTTGTAAGTAGTTGTGCGAAGTGCTTTTGTTTTCAGCGGTACATTGGTTACGATGCAGTGATTGTGTATTATGCCCAGGAGGGGCTGGGCAGCTAGTCACTTTGGGCCCCCAGAGGTTTTCTCCACACTGGAGTTTTTTTGTTCCTCTCCTCCGCTGTTCTCTGGCTTCATTTGCATTTATTCCTACTGCTTTTATTCTGCAACGTCTACAATTTCTTTTGTAAAGCGCTTTGAGGCACATCGTTGTAAAAAATGAAATGGAAATATTATGTACTACAATAGAAGTAAGCCGTGCCAAAATATGTCTATTAATTGTTTTTGTTAGATCGACATTCACGGGAAGATCCGGGACGTGCTAGCAGAGACTGTGAGAGAGGAGATGGGACGTGAGCAGTGCTCTCTGTCGGAGGAGGACTTCGTACGCGCTCTGCAGCGCAGAGGAATTGTGGATGACGTGATGAAGGAGCTTCGTTTTTCTAAGGTTTGCCATCGGAACATCCTCTGTTTAATGTAGTGCAGGGGTGTCAAATCACGATCCTGGAATGCTGCATTGAGTACAGGTTTTTCCTTCCAATCAATTCATTCATTCATTTTAATTTGACCATTATATTAATTAAACCGGTGCTTTCTTGCGTCACTTAATTTTTCCCGATTATTTCCATCTGTCTGCACTTTGTTGTCTTAATCAGTCGAGAGAAAGAAAGAGTTATAAACAATAAAGTTATATGAGGCTCTTGTGCTTTAAGATCTGTTAAAAAAAAATAATAAATCACACATTACAAAGTCACCCTAACTGCAGAATCTGAACAGAAATTGTCTGGATAATTTAGCATTGCATATCATTTAAACTACTTACCATTAATTGCATTCAGGTTGCAATAATTGATGAACAGCAGAAGCAGGTGCCAATGAGAAAGAATGTTTAATCAGGAGCAGTGACTTAAGTGATCATTAACAAGAAATGGGATTAAAAGTTAAAGATATTCCAATATCTGTTAAAAAATTAGAAGCAACATCAGTCTTTGTAACGCTTGTAAAACTCTTAAGAATGGATTAAGCTTGTTTGAATTTCTGGATTGAAACAGTAATAAAAGTCATTAATGTTTATTTGACATTAAGAATCAACAGCAGAAATTGGCTGAAAAAAAAACCTGCACCTACTGCGGCCTTCCAGGACTGTGCTTTGACACCCCTGGTGTAGTGTATTACCAAGGTACTGCTTGTAATACTAAAACTGAATAGCGGACCTTAAAAAGTACAAAATGGTTTCTGTTGTCGATAAATATTTGCCATCTCGAATGCATACATTCATGACACACGACATTTTCTCCCCAGTAGTGGAAGGACTTTTTAAAAACCTTTATACATTTCCTTAGGAACAAATATGCCTGAAACTTTAGTTGTTCTGTTCGATATTTTTCAATTGCATTATTAAAAAGTGTGGAGAGTGCGGTCTTGACATCCTGATGAAATCACTATACAGTGCTGGCAGATTGTATCCATAAATTAAGTAGTTTTATGTAATTTAAGGACAGTGCTGTATTTAGTGCTGTTTTAAATTAAATTTGCATTGATAATTAAAAATGTCATTTATGGATTTTCTTTGCCAGGAATCACTCAACCCAGAAGCTGGAGCATTGCCTAAGCCTGCTACACACTTTATTGACAAGGAGGGGACACATCTGAAAACAAGTCAGTGTATGGCCACATGACTGGCCACATCGGCATGCCCTGCAGACCTATGAATTTTAGAAGAATGAATTTAGCCAACATTATGTTCTGTCTTAAAATTACAATGAACGCTAAAACGACATCTGTTGTATTTTATGTACAGATCTGTTAATGTGTTTTTTATGTACAGAGATAGTATTCAGTTTAAACACATAATCCCTGCATTTAATGCTTGTATGAAATACCATATCTAAATCCACAGTGTAATTTATGACTATTACCTGTTTTTTTTTTTTTTTTTTTTTTTTTTCCCCCCTTCCATAGCCAACATTGACCCAACTAGGAGGTACTTGTACCTGCAGGTGCTAGGGGGTAAAGCTTTTCTGGAGCACCTCCAGGAACCAGAGCCCTTACCTGGTCAGGTGTGTTGCACCTTTACCTTATACCTGCACTTCAGGAACCAACGCTTCTGTTCCAAGCCTGTGCCATGCGCGTGTGAGCCAGACCTCCAGGAAGGCTTCTTGTTGGAGGTCCACAGAGAAACCCACGGTACATATAGTTCAGTGTGCTCAAAGTCTTATTTCCATGTTATATACATGTAAATAACTCCAACACAAGCTTCAGATCAATATGTTTTAATCCAAAGCAAAGTAGTTATGTAATGCAGCAGAAAAAAAATTGGGGAAAAAATTGGTATTTGTTCAAAAGACAGTACATTTGTTCTGGTCTCATCATGAGCAATTTCAGTTGATTTGTGTATTCTTAAATGTTTACACTTTGTAAGATTTTTAGACAAACTGCATTTTATTTAAACCAGCCTTTAAAGTGAGAATGAGTGCAACATCTAGATGTGTTTTAGTCTAGCTGATTTGTGAGTGTTGTCCAGGGGAGGGCAGCAGGATGGCAGATGCGACTGCTATGCTGTCCATCAGTGACCCGGTGCACATGGTGTTGATCAAGACGGACACGGCTGGCGAGACTATGCTTGTTTCCTCTTGCTTCCTGGACTGGCGGACTGTCCTCAGCGCTCCAAGTGGACAGAAGAGCATTGCTGTGGAGCTCCTGGGAGTGGGTATGAAGATACTAGTGTAAAAGTAGTGTGTGTGTGCGTGCACATGCAGTTAAAAATATATTACAAATATACCAGAGTGCTTGTCTTGTGTGTTTATAACAGGAAGTAAACAGGAACATTTATGAAAATCTTTAAAATTTACCAAAAAACTAACCAGGAAGTGAGTGCAAGGTTCCAGCTGGTGTTCTGAATGTGAAACTGGAGCTGTACCCTCCTCTCACGGACACGTTAAGTCCAGAGATCGTCAGCATGCAGGTTGGTCAGTTTTAAATATGTAAAGTGAATGTGTCAGAAGTGGCTGTCCCTGTTTAAAATGTCTGTCCATTTCTACTGCGTGATGTTATTTCTATGCAGTAGTTTAAGAATCACGGGCATGTGGGGGATATGTCGTTCCCAATATTATGTGCTTGCCATATAAGTTTTCCACAGTGTGCAGTTTTACCTTCCTCTATGATCAAACCCTTCTGTCTATGATATTAAGAGTATGAAAGGCAGGGCACCTGCTCTGACTAAATCTGCAAGTGGCTGGTCATAAGGCCAGCTCCTTAACTACTGTGCTGTGTTTACCTGACTTTACAGAGTTTAAATGTACTGGTTTATTTTATCTGGCTGTTCAGAAAGCTTTAAAAAACCTGTTGAAGGCCTCTGCGTTTTTGTTGAGCATTCCACTGTGTAGCATCCACTGAAGTGTGTTGCTGTAGTAGCATGGAAGGTGATGAATCCACACTTCTGGTGACCCCGTGCTTCTAATTACTGTAATCAATGTTCCCAGCAATCACTGGAGCGGCAGAAAACAGCAGAGAGGGAGCGGCTCTTTCTTGTCTACGCCAAGCAGTGGTGGAGGGAGTTTCTGGAGATCAGGCCCTCGCACCAGACCAAACTGGTTAAGATCTTTGCTCAGGTTTGGACTCCTCAAACTCCCCTGTGTGTCCGTGTGTCCGTGTGTCCGTCCCAGCTTCCAAAGAACCTGTACCTTGTGTCCCACTCCACAGGATGAGAATGGGGTTAACCGGCCTGTGTGCTCGTACGTGCGCGTGCTACGGGCCGGCCGCCTGCTGGAAAGCCCCCGTCAGGCGGCGCGCTTCGTGAGCTTGCTCCCGCTGGAGAGGGCCCCTGTGGTTGGAGGAGGGGGCTGCCATGAGCAGTGGTGCAGTCTGCTGGCCTTCCTCTGCAGGAACAAGGTACGGGTAGAGGGAGGGCTAGCAGTGCTGGTCGCCTTGACAATAGACTTCTGGGTTTTCTTCCAGTTTAATTAGCAGAAAATTAAAAATTATTAAAGAAGTTTAACAGCTATTCATGATGACAGGAGTCAAGAAACTCCATGTCGGTCTAGGTATTGAAATGGAAAATGGACGTTGTCATGCAATTTTCTGAAATTCAAATGACTATCATCAAATAGAAAACCAGTACAATTAAGTGGAATTTTGTGTTACTTGGTGTGTTGAGGTGAGTTTTTAATATTCAGGCCTTGTAGCAGAGCTGGGTTTTTCCTGCAGTGTGTGCTGCTTTTCCACGTCACACCAAACCGTTAAACTGAATTCCTAAACTGAAGACAACCTATTTTAATTACTGAGCATTTGGTTCAACACTCAAGTGCTGGCAAAATAGTAATTACTTAACGCACTTAATGTAATTGTGGAGTATTTGGGCTGGCTGGTGAAGATGTATACCCAGGGAAAGTTAGTGTGTCTGAAAATGTCATCGCTGTGACTTTGCGTGAAGTGAAAAATTCCAGAGCTGGCATGAGTTTCCCAGAACCTCCTGTCCTCAGCCCTCCTCTCCGAGATCATGTGCAGCGGGTCCCACAGATTGTAAGGCGGCTTGCCACGGTGTGATTTATAGGTTTCATTCGCGGTAAATTAATTTAGTGGCTGTCCTCGGCCCGTTCTGGCTGTGTGGTCCATATTAATGCTCTGGGGAGCCATTCGTCATCCTGACTGCTCCAGCCTTGGCCCCGTGCATGGAGGCTTGGCCCCCGGAGCGCACTCTGCAGAGCCAGGACTCAGGCCGGAGCCTGCTCACGCTGCTCCCAGCGCTCTTATTACTCCTCCCAGAAGAGCAGCTGTGCAAGCTGGTGTATTCCTGCACACTCCTGTGACAGGCCGCTGCTCTGGGAAGCTTGACCCTTTGACTTATGACCACTCAGGTCATGCAGTATGTTACACTTGCACATCTTTCACTGACCACTGGTGGATCTTGACTTTTTTTTGTAGTGTGAATAATGTAGCCTACACCACCAGCAGATGTTGCTTCTGCTCCAAATGGTAGTCGGTGGAGAGTAAAATGTACCTGCTAATTTTTCTGTTGTGAACAGACAGCCGTGTTGCATATTCTGTTTTTTTGGCTTCTCTTGAATCGTTGGTGCTGTGATAAATCTGATTAATTCAGATGTTTATGAAATGCTCACTGGTAATTGTGTGAAACTGGCAACTATCAGCTTTGACCTAAATACATAATGCAAAAATGGGCAATCTTTGTTCGTGCAATGTTAAACATGTTATTTGATGTAAATTAGCACAATACATTATGTATTCTAAAGCTGAATTTCAGCGCAGTCCACATCTTCCTACGTGTGTGTTTGTACCATGAAATGCAAGTGGCTGTTGGCATTTGCTTGTTTCCAGGGCGACTGTGAAGACCACGCTACCCTGCTGTGCAGC
Organism: Chitala chitala; assembly: GCA_025773905.1. Classification (NCBI taxonomy): domain Eukaryota; kingdom Metazoa; phylum Chordata; class Actinopteri; order Osteoglossiformes; family Notopteridae; genus Chitala; species Chitala chitala. The sequence goes on along the minus strand of JABJVR010000106.1, from coordinate 5,858,545 downwards.
CTGCTCCTTGGCTATGGCCTGGATGCCTACGTGTGCGTGGGCACGAAGGCCAAGGGCACACCGCACGCCTGGGTGATGACCTGTGGCACTGATGGCTCCATCACCTTCTGGGAGAGCCTTACAGCACACAGGTTGGCAGATGGTTCCTCTGCTTTCCACTTATGCTGCCATTCGTATTTATGTTGCTCTCCCTCAGGTCCTCGGGTGGTCTTTATGCACTCCCATAGGTCTGAATTATTTGTTCAGGGTTGTGCTTGTGATGCTTTCATGGGAGTGATGGCGCTGCAGTACTTTATACCTTAAAGTTGCACCCCTCCTCAGAGGTCATCTGTCGTGCTGTATGCTGTGTTAAATTTGAGATGTAGACTTGTGTCAAGGTGGAACTTTGGGATGGAGGGTCCCAGAACAGTTTCTTGTGATCTTTTTTGCTTTTAGTGTACATGTTTTTAGTCCATTGTGTGTTCTAGATACCTCCACCAGGCTATCAACCCAGACGACCCTCCTCTAGTGCCCCAGCCGAAGCCCACGTACCCATACCGGACAGTGGGGTGTGTGTTCAACCACAGGGCCTTCCTGGCCAACTGCCAGCCCACAGATGCTGTAGAGCAGTGTCTTTTTGACCTACGAGATCCGTCCCTTTGGAAGGCCATGAGTGAGGACGCTCTGCTCTCTGTGTGCACCCCGGGCTCCTGCAGCTCTCTGCCCCCCTTGCCCCCACTCTGTGCCCCCATGGTGGACCCTGCTAAGGCTAGCAACAACTTGGAGCTGGAGATGCGCTATCTGGTGTCTGAGCACAGAAAGGTACCACAACCAGACAGTGTTCCTCTGTACTCTTAGCTGCCCATTTGACATCTTTAATGACATTTACAGAAGACGCGAGACAGTAAGGTCTTTAAATTCTGCCCAAAACGTACAGAATAATAAAGATGCCCCCTTACAGACCCAATTCAGGCTGCTCTCAACATCCATCCATCTGCCTTTCATTAACTGCCATCTTTATTGATATGATATCCCTGTAGGAATTCTGAACCATGTCCACAGTATATATACAAGTGTTCAAGTTTCAGAGCTACTGAATAATATTTTAGGTAGTAATAAATTATTCCTTCTGTTGTCCTTATGTTTACTTTCTTTGCTGATAGAACCATACAGCTGGTTTATTTAGTTGTTTCAGATTGCAGTGGTACTTCAACATACAAGTGCCCCACTTGCGAGTAAATTGAGATACGAGTGAAAATATTCGTTAAAAAATGCTCCAACTTGCGAGCGAACACTCGAGTTACGAGAGCTGTATACTTGCTGGTATCATCGTTTTTGCCTAATACGAGTGAGACTCCCAGTATGAGTAAAAATTTGTAAAAACTTGCTCAACATACAAGCAATTGGCTGCGACTTGCGAGCACCTGTTTGAACAAGCTGAAGATGTGGGTACGCTTTGTTTCCCACAAGGCGCGGGTGGCAAACCATGGGATGCCTGGTCACCCGCTTCCTGCTCATTGGCTCTCAGTGTGCATTGTACTCTCGTAAGGGAAATATCTGCACTCTCGTGTCCTCATTCGTTTGTGTTATTACAAAAAGTTAACTTTATTTACATAAGCTACAATGCTGCCCAGGAAGATGGCTGCTAAGGAAAGTGCTACTAAAAAGAAGGAGGATGCAATTACCATAGAAATTAAGATTCATTTAGCATTGTTATTTGTTAGTAAAATTATTTGTATTTTGCATAAAATACCAAGTTAACTGATTTTTATATTAATATTTTTGGGGGTTGGAAGGAATTAATGGGATTTCCATTATTTTCTATGGGAAAAATTGTTTCGAGATATGAATTTCTCGCATTACGAGTAACCTTCTGGAACGAATTAAACTGGCAAGAGGAGGTACCACTCTATATCCCTGCCCCAGCAGTCTACAGGTTACTGCATCTATGTTATCTAAGCACTGTTAGATTGTTTTTGTCATGGACCATAATTTAATTCCAGATAAATGTGATCAAAGTTACTGCACCTCCCTTTCTGCACACTAACAGTAAGAGCTCTGGATTAGAAGTGCAGTAGTTTATTCAGTATAATCGATTGAAAATCCAGTTGAGTGCTTTTGTCAATTAAAATCCTGCAGATGCTGTATCTCCCCAGGCTGAAAGGTGAAGTGTAGTGTTTTGCCACTTTGTGTCATATGTGTGCTCTGCAGGATCTCGGTGTGACCACAGTGTGGGACGATGACCTGTCCTACCTGCTGTCGGCGGCACTGTCTGCATACGAGCTGGAGCGCAGCACTGGTGTATCTTGTGGAAATGAAGAATTCCAGGATGCAGTGCGGCGGGCAGTGCCCGATGGCCACACTTTTAAAGGCTTCCCTATCCACTTCACGCACCGCACTGCCCGCAGGGCCTTCGCAACCAGCATGCGGTATGGGATGGCCAGGGGGCAAGACCGCTGGTTATAAGGTCAAGGGTGGTGATGAGGTGGGACTGCCAGTTGTAGGCTCAGAAGTGGCCAGGAAGACAGGGCTACTGGTTGTAAGGTCAGAAGTGGTGAAGGGGCAGGGCTGCTGGTTAAATGCACATGGCTTTTGGGGGCATACACAGGGCTTGAAGATGAGAAAGTTGTTATACATGTTTAGTGTCTGTAATAGCAGATGTATATCTGAGAAAGCTATGCTGAGTTTACACAAGTGGCAACATTTACAAACATGAATCTGTTGTGTACCTCAGGATGTGACTGTATCTCTGTATTCCAACAGGTCTCCATTCTGCAGTGAAATAATATGCTGCCGTGGCGATCACGTGAGACTAGCAGTCCGTGCCCGGGTATTTACCTACGCTGAGTCTGTGTGCGCTGTCTGGATCATGTTTGCCTGCAAGTACCGCTCAGTGCTGTGACCTTAAACCTGTGCGCAGTCTGGTGCACATGGGAGAACCACTACAACGTGGAGTGGAATATCCTCCTTGCTTTATTTTCTTTCTGAAACTACATTAACATTGTACATACATTCAGGTGTGCTGTGAACTGTTTTTACTCTTTGTACTGTAAATATCTGTATTTTTGTAAAAGGAATTGATGCTTTTAAATAGAGGTATGCTATTTATTATGTAATATGTGGGCTATTAAAAGTCAAGAACATTTATTGTTGGTGATTTTTTAAAAATAGCTTGGCTGATTGAACAAATTTGGGAAAAGCATTAGGGTTTCTTTTCGCTCCCACCCTCTGTTACATAAAATCCATTAAGTATTAAAGGGATTTTTTAGCCCTGCTGTAAATTGAAACGGTGACTGTGAATGAGAAATTTCAGTGTCTTATTTTGTAGTCGCATAAGTTGCATCCTCTTTTAAGCACGCTTGGACTCAATTTCCCATAAATCTTTGTAAAAAGGATATAAAATTCGACTATTTGTGGTGTCTGACTGTCGGTTACACTTGCCTGCATTAGCCCAGTAAGGAACTGGCTGTAACGACAGAAAACTTCAAAACGCCTCACTTTCCATTGGTTAATTAATTTTAAAAATTTTAAAGGCAAATGTGCTCTCGTTCTGTTCCTCCTTTTGTTCGGTGTGGCAAACTGTAGAATACGAGTTTACAAGTTAGACGTTTTAATCAAACTCGAACAACATGCTAACCACCGGAGAAGGGCAAAAGAGTTTACCAGTTGTGACATGGTGTCAAATAAAATGCACGAACGCAGTAACGAAGGTTTTAAAAAAATTAAAACTTGTCAGTGTTGGGGATAAAATAATGTTTGCACTTCCTAAATTCTTGAAAGAACTGTGAAGCCATTCAATTGTGCATTTAAAATACATGGTTAAAACGATCCACATGAATTTCTGTGGGAGCTTTTCAGTGTAAGGTGGCACGCGCGTCCCGGCGTGTCACCTCATGCTCCGCGCTCTCCTCACGCGCTCGGCACCGCTCCGACTCTGCTCACTCTCTCTGTTCATTTATGGTTTTACTGATGACCGACACAACAACCCTGAAACATTAACAATTTTATTTGTAAAAAAAAAAAAAAAATACGTGAAGTGAGAGATGGCTGACTTTGATTTTATATGTATTTGCCGGATTTCTCATGTCTTTTTGTCTGGTTGTCGACCGCACTTGACAAGCTGACCCGTCCTGCGCGAGTCCGGCGGGGATGCAGCTCTCTAGTTCAGATGGTTGTCGTCCTTGCACATTAGATTGGGCAATTCTCAGGTTTTAATTATGCACATAATATTATGAATATTTTCTGCCAATGACACTGCAGTTAAATGTAACCGTCGGCCGGCTATTTTCCCAAGAACGAGCGCATGGGTGGCATTCCTGATTTAAGATGGTTTGTATGCTCAATACTTGACTTCGGCTTGAAAGCGTTAAGAAGGCTGTATTTCTTTTATCGTACACAAGATGGCGATGAAGTACAATGTATAGAGATGCTCATAATTTATTGCTTTGAAAATGGGAGACGATAACAGTAATGATTTCTTTAAATGCCAATTGTGTATGTTTATTTCACAGCTATATTTAGTTTGTAAATTTCTAGTAGTATATATAAGGAGAGGAAATTAAAAAAATCACACACGCGCTCACACGTTCTCTCTCTCTCTCTCTCTCTCTCTCTCTCTCTCTCTCTCTCTCTCTCTCTCTCTCTCTCTCTCTCTCTCTCTCTCTCGAGTGTCAAGAGCCAATGGGCTGTCCCAATATCTGCTTAATTCCAAGCAATGGCACCTGAGGCAATTTAAGTAAGCCCTGGTTTTATAATACTGCACCAGTGCATGTGTAAGTATAAAGAAGATAAGATGGGATGTTGGCCTTGCAAAAGAAACATAATTTACTCAACAAACTGAAAAAATATTTTGCACAAAAGTATTTAATGACTTGAAAGTTAAAGGTCAAAAATGTAAGATGAAATGAATTGAAGTTTTATGCTATCCTGGAATTTTTCTGTTTTAAGAGCAGTAATTTCCAAGATCTCTTATGCAAAACATGGTATACAAATTACATGGTGAATAATTTGTCCATGGCCTTGTACATCTGAGCATAGATGAGATTGGATGATGTCACCTACAAAAAGAAAGAGAAATGTTTTATTTTTATTATTTTTTTTTAGCTTTTTAAAAACCCTGTTCTGGAGACAGGAGAGGAGATTAAATGCATTTCACACTGACAGTTTTTTCCAAAAGATTGTAATATTGTAAGATATGCAAGCCTTGCAGTTACATTAAATGATTGACTATGACTAATAATAGTTAAAGAAAAAATAAAATATTAGTAAGAACTTATCCTAATGTGCATAAGACTAGTTATTTAAGAAGAAATGCACTTGTGGAGTTAAATTGAAGCTTAATGTTTATGAAGATATTTTTAAAAATCTGACAGATGATAAGTAAGCTACTTACTTCATCATTAATCCAAGGTTTTTTGGTTAGCCACTAATTTTAAGGAGAATAACGCATAAAATTAGGCCTGCTTGGTAACTAGTACTTTCATATTATGTGCACTTTTCATTTCACAAAGATATGTTGTCATTAAGATGGTTTTTTAAAATCATAATGTCATTTTTGTTGAACGTTATGAAAACATTAATACATATAATTAGTATTTTTAATTAAGGACAGGAATTAATTTGAAAAGCTGTTTAGTCTCCTGAATATCTGTGGACACTTTCCAACCATTCTTTTTTCTGTTTTCTTGTCTATCCACAAAGTGATACTGCAGCAAACGTCGACATCAACCCAGATTTGACGAGCATGCCAGGGCATCCAATTTATTCAATTTTGCTGCGAGCAAATTTGCAATTCCGTGTTTATCCCAAAGTTGTTGAATATGCGGATGGATGGGTGGGTGGGGGATTGGCAAAGCTAATGAATAATTCTGTCCCTCCCGACATGCCTGCCTCCGCACCTTATTATGGAGCTCTGGGAAAGGAAATGATCAGGAAAGGAAGTGTCTGATGTGGAGAACTCAGGTATTTTTCACCCCATATTAAGCAGCATCACTCAGGTGTAATTGTCTAATAGGTCCCGCGGGACGTGAAAGAGAGGATACATGAAACAGTGGCTTTCGGGAACAGACTTACACAAGCACCAGCACTTTCATCTTACCTCGCTTATGCGGTGCCTTTATTTGCGGGTGTCACTGCAGTCTTTACAAATGTGTCGAATGCTTTAAATAATGTGAAACAATGTGGAGAAGCATGTGAGTGTATCTTAACTGTGTCATTGGGGTCTTATCTCCACACATTTGTGTATTACAACTCATACAGCATTATGGTAAAATGGTGTATATAATTCATACCATCATTATAATAAATATTCATTTAGACAGTATCTATCAATCATAACAGTAACCTGGGTGTACATTCTGTCATTACATAAATGAAGCATCTACAGTATAGAATATTGTGTATGATGGAGCATTAATCATATGAATATATTGCATACATTTTGTAATGAACTAGTATTATTTCCATTATATTTGTTGTCTAGGTTAGGCAACAACCATGTATTAAGCCATACTGTTGTATGCAATTTACAGTTTGTATTTTTGCTACTGCGTCTTGAGACATCACCAGAAAAGTTCACCAAGGTTTCCATCTTTTGAAATTGTCTTCAGGTTGGATTGAAATGATTTGACCTATTCACTTACACAGGTTAACCAGTGACAAATTAACATCTAATACGGTGGCGCTGAAAAAAATGCTGGGACTCATTCAGGTTTGGTGGTTTCATGTTCCTCTGCTTTCTTGTGTTACTGATGTAATTCACTTAATTATGAAATAACAGACTGAGCAAAAAAAGTTGATTGTACCACCTCTAACTCCTCTTTGTTTCAGCGTGGCATTATACTCATTTCTTTGTTCTCTTCAGGGCGGTTGGTTATCTGTTGTATGTGCGTGTGTTTTTGTGTGTCTGAAATGGAATCCTGTCCAGTGTGTGTTCAGCACTCCAGGTATTTAAATGTTTTGTCATGTTGTTTTCATTTATTTTGAGACCAGAACGTTTAAAAAATGACTTTGTGCTTTATTGCCCTCCGAAGTACTTACTTTGATGTGGGTAATGTTATGCACTGTAAAAGATGAAAACCCGAAGTGTATAACGGGCCACTGATAATGTAATGACAAGTGCAAGAGCACATTTTTAAACACGATACTACATGCTTTTAGTTGGATTTGCAGTTTAGTACAATTTAATAAATAATATCTGAAAATATAACCACTCATTTTCCAGCAGTGAAACACTCATTTTCAGTTAAAAAATAATCCATCATTACTCTGGATATTTTAAATTTAGTTTTTACTGAATCTTTCTTTGTTAGGTTTGAAGAAAAATTTTATGTGGAAATTAATTTTTTTTGCTAAATTTTTTCTTTTTTTTTAATATATTTTTTTAGTTTTTAAAATCATGTGTTAGTCCATTCCTAATTTTTAATTGATAATTGTGTGATAAATGCTTTATACCTTTTTTATGTACATATAAATTACACAGTATGAGAGGGGCTTAGAAAAAAAAACCCATTTAGTTATCTAAATACAAACAATACTTTATAATGTTATTTCTGAAACATGTTACCTTATTATTCCCAAAAATCTCTCTGTCTTCCACTTGTACTGTTACTCTTTTTTATTTTGGAGATCCTGCAGAGAAGGAGTGTTGGGACTGAGGAAAAAAAAATGTGTTGCATGGCCAGAAGCCTAACGGGTAATAAAGTCATTAATTCAGCTGATTAAGTTGGCCTTTGGGTTAAAGAAAAAAAATCATATCCGTCTCCCTTTGAGATGTAACTGGGAAAGAAGCAAGCTAATTAGCACTGAGAAAGATGGAGAATGGAAAGCGAGAGGAGAGGAGAGGAGAAGAGAGGAGAGGTGGTTTGACTGAACTATTAATGAGACATGTTTGGGGTAAGGGAGTGACGAGCTCATCAAAACAGCAGCTCTGCTGGTGACATGCTCCCTCGCAGGCTGGGGATGCTACCTTTGAGCCTCACACTGCTACTTAATGATCTGAGACTAGAGAAGGAGAGGAAAACTAAGGGTGAAATGTCAGTTTATGTGCAGTTTAATGAGCTTGTTGTTGCAAGCAACCATAAGAAAAAGAACGAAAGGAGAGAACCGCTCACCTCATCTCTCATTCTGCTAAGTTACTTTTGGATATCGTGGATATCGATGCATTGTGAAATGCCTCCAGGCTTTTTAATACTTTAAAGAATATTTTTAAAAGGGCTCTTTATGTAATATGACATAGGTGCATACAAACAAGATTGTCACAGTTACTGCTGAGTTTTAAGCAGCACTTTGGTATAGAAATGTCTCTTGAACAGCAGAGAGAACAATCCGACTTCCTAAATTACCTGTGATGCCCTTGCTGTTTGACCTCAGCGCTGCTGAGGTGACATTACCTTGCCCTTGACAGCAAACCGAGGAGGTCTCAGTTTTCGGTTTGCTGTATGGCCTTCATTTTACAAAACACTGAAATACTGAAGAAATGCAAACTAAATATTTCCTTTTCACTATATAGCTTTCAAACGTTTTTGTGATTGAGCAATTACGCAGTAACGCTGTACAGCAGCACATCATACCTTGTTAAATTATAATTGGTCATACTTAATCACTATCAGTGAGAAATATTTTTAAACAAACAACTGAAATTCAACCAAATGAGATCTTATGAGCAGGATATATCTTTAATGCTGCAAAGGGATTATTAAATTGAACTAAACATGAAACAAAAAGACAAAACAAGCAGTATATATTAAACAGATCATCATAAATATTCCTGCATAGAATATTAAACAGATTATTTGTGTAACTTCAAAACAGAAAAAAACTACAAAAAATGCATACTTTAAAAATGTGAGAAATAAGTAGAAAGATGACATGTTTTGTCGCTGGGGTGTCTGCTCTGTCCCCCCTCACAGCTGATATATGAGCATTTCTAATGTGACACGGATTTCTAATTCCCACCTTCACAAGCACCCCAACAGCCCAGGAAATGGACAGTAAGGCATTGTTAAGAATCCTTCTCCTTTTGCATGTATAAATTATGGTACAAGAATTCCAGTTTTCCAGGCAATTATTTTTCAAATTGTTTTTTTTAGTTGCAACAATACTTTATGGCTACACTTAAAAAAACTGTAGGCATCTAATTCCAATATGGAAAATATCTTTATCTTTAATACAATAAATTGTGTTTGTAAGCACCCATGATAGACAGTAATTGTACAGCAATTTTCTTTCATGAAAAATATTTTCTAAACAGTTTTCATATAGTTCATGCATAGACCACTGAAACTATTTTTGCTGTTGTTTTTGACAACTTTTTTCATCCATTTTTGATTAAAACTGACTTTAGAAATACTTGTAAAACATTTTAAAAATGCTTTCATGCCACGTTCATTATTGAGACATTGCACTGATCAATGCAGGAAAATTAAAATTCCAGCAGTCAGCCTTGAAGTGAGAGCAGAAAGCTCACCTCCCCCTCTCTCCAGGCAACTAACAAGGCAGAGGAGGTTCTTGGGGCTTCAGGGATGTCATTTGCCAGTGTTCTGCCAGTGAATATTCTGGCCAGCACTTTCCCTGCATGCTTTCCTGCCAATGAGGTTCAGCTCTGTGATGGGATGAGGACTTGCTCCCCAGTGTTGGCATGGAGACAGTTATGGGAGGGGTGGTGTAAAGAAGGGCTCTTACTTGCCGTTACATGCCATGGAGCATCTGGTACACTAGTGCACAAAGAAGGCACTTTGTTCATTAACTGTAAGGAGGAGTGAGGAAGAGTGCTGAAAAGGGGGCCTCTCCCTTCAAATGAAAGGGCAATACTTGGCTCCATTAAAGTCACTGGACTTCCTTGTGCCAGCCTCCAATTCAACGGGTTGTGGTGCCAAATGTGAGGACACTTGGGGAGCCAAAGAGAAACCCTGCCATGTAGGCACCAGACTCCTTGCAGGTGGTGCATCTGGAGACAGACCAGGGACCTTTCAGCCAAATATCTTTTGCGATGGCGTGCAGCTACTGCAGAAAAGCCGGTGTTATGGGGGGTTCCTACGTTTCCTCCTTTCACGCTGAGATGGCGAGAGGGTCCAGTTCAAACTTTGGGATTTTTCAACCTTTCAGGCCTGTTGGCCATGCTGGGCGCATACCATCCAGCTGTTAAACTTCAATAAACACTGAGAGTCCACCAGAAGAAGGGATTGTTGGGCCTGAAACTTGCCATCCGTCCCCCTCGAAGTCCACTTCCCATTTCCTGGGCAGTGAGAAAGGAAGCCATTTAGGCACAAGGGCTTTCAGATTGAAATAGTTTGGCAGAGTGTGTATAGCCTAGATGTGAGTTCCACTTCCATGACAAACAATATATCCAGTATATTTGTGTTTGTGTGTGTGTGTGTGTGTGTGTGTGTGTGTGTGTGTGTGAGACAGTGAAAATGGGAGAAAGAAAGAGAGAATTGATTGTGTAATTTTCTAATCTGAAATAAAGGATACTTATAGTTAATTGAAAAGTGATTTTAAAATCAAATTTTAAATGATTTTAAAGAATGAAGACTGCACTTCTCAAACCATAAAGCGCATGCTGTGCTTAAAATTTAAAAACAATTAAAATGTGTATTTTGTAAATAAGAATACCCTTTCAAAACATTGGTCATTTTAATGCAAACAACCCGTATGCCCACTGTTATGGAAGACAACCAAAAACATAAACTTACTGTCTATTAAAAACACTACTCTCAGTAATGTGAAGCAAACATAACCAACTTTCCATAAAATCATTGTTAACTTTACCATTAATCTGTTTAAAATTAAAAGATCTTTTCTTGTGATCTTTGAGATAAACGATACAAAGTCTCCTGCCTGCATATAAATCAAATTTATTAGGTATCATACAGAGTGGCCTGTTTTCAGAAGACATTTGTGCTCCACGTTTATTATACATAGAAAGACTTAAAGGTTGCTTCTGAACAAAAATTAGGACAATAAACATGGCACCAAACACTGCATCTGCGCTTCATTTAGGCCTTTGAAACAAAGAGATGTGCGGTTAATAGGGTGGCGTCCTGATCGTCCCAGACAAATTCAATTATGGGCCAGTTTGGAGATAACCGAGATTAAACCATATCTAACAAAAACAATCAGTGCCTATCTGATGTTAAGGTTCGGTGAGGAGATGTCTGTGTAATGCAAACTGTGGTCCAGGTGAATCTCTCTTTATCACTCTTCTTTCCTGGTGTCTCTCTCTCTCGCTTTCCTCCTCACTTGGTTTTAACGCGGATTACAACGCCGCCTTAAAGGTGGTGCGCAGTTTCATGGCAGCGAGCTTCAATAATGAAAATATCACAGACGACCCGGTGGGTGATGATGACCTTTCGGAAAATGTCGAATTCCTCCTCGCTTGCCTGCTCTTTTGTAAAATGCTTGGGCCATATGCCTTTCCCTCGGGGGAGACGCCTGAGTGGCTCGCCGTGTATTGAGTGCTTGTAGATCTATATTCTGTGTAAATAATTTATTACAGTGAGTGAGGAGGAAAAGGAAAATGCGCCACCTTAAAGAGCTCCAAGGAGCGTCCCGGTAAAGCCGGCAGACGCTGCAGTCAGTGTCGCGCTGCGGGCGAGACGCCGCGTCGGAGCTGTAGGTTAGGAGCGCACTCTTTCTTTACTGTCTGTTGACCCTGTCAGAAAAGAGAATTCCTGAGAGCACCTGACACTTGTTGAAAAAAACAAAGGATCGTTAATTAGCTTACTCACTTATTTAATATCAGTGAATAGAGATATAGTTTAGCTTTTGGTGTGAACAACATGATTAATGTAACTTTGAGGAGTTACCTAACCAAACCTCAAGGTAGTAAAGTCCCAGCCACGAGACATATTCTAAATTAATGAATATTGCACAGTTCTGCTTATATGTTTACACGTATTTATTTGTTTACACGCTACACATATGTTTACATGCCATAGGCAGAAAGATTAAAACGTTCTTCGTTTCGAGAAAACATGGCTGAAATATGTAGCAGTTTTTCATCACAGAAGTCAGTATTTACTGTATTAATCACAACAATAACCCAAATTACATGAATAACTTGTGCTGGGTATATGTCAGGGGTATATTGTGTTGGGTATATGTCAGGGGTATGTTGCACATGGAATATTGTACATGCATTACATCTGAGATAATTATAAAAAATAAAATATTGTACTGTCATAACTGCATATATTAGTGCACATACTGTCTGTTTGCTTACTGGTTGCTGTTACATCATGTTTCTGCTCAAATGCATAACTGTCTGTATTGTCTCAGTGTTAAAAAACCCATTTAGTTATCTAAATAACACCACTTGGAAAACTGAATTTTCAACTCCTAAACAGTGTAAATGCAATAGCACCTTCCCCATATCTAAAATGGAAACAAATATATCTCTGTCCAGGAAAGCAGAGACAGAATGTTATAAAGACTTTGCCAAGGCAACAGAAACGAGGAAACAAATTGATAAGAGAAGAAAGGGTCTGGTGAGCTCCAGCAGGCCTGGACACTTCTCTCCTCTGACCTGTCCTGTGCACCGCAGGCTGTTGTCGCAGGGAACGTCGCTGATTCAGACGTGCATGCGCTCTGCACGTCCAAGCCAGCCGCAGGCCTGTAAGCAAGCGGCGTGGTGCAGACCACGTGCAGTATGTTAATTAACGCACCGTGGCATGTGATTAATGACAACACAGTTAATTGCTAGGTTTTCTTTTTGCCAAGTGCTTGGGTACTTTCAGTGGATGCATTACATTTTGCCACAACAACATGCCTGTTTCCCCCACACAGAACATGTCAGGCAAACAAAAAGCAGCCGTGATGTTACATCTCGAGTGCAGAGCTGAAGGCACTGGAGATATGGCACCAAACAGTTACGCTGGATTTTAGGAGAACAAAGAATAAGAATATTATCATCTATGTGTGAAGATGTGCCGCTTTGCGCACCAGAATATGTAAAATACGAATATTTGTAATAAGCATGCGATAATTGGTAATTTACAAAATTACTACCCTGGCAGCTACCAACAGAGGGCTCGCTGTGGCACATGTATATAGCATAACTTTCATAGAGCAGCAACACAAGCTTAGTTGTGACTCCCTTCAGTGCAATGAGAGGACTCTCTTCTAACTAAAAACAGGCTGTCTCTCAGGTCGACTCTTTCAACATTTCAGCTTTACAATATTTGTTAATTTTCTCTGACACACATCTTCTTTACAGCACCCTCTCATCTCTGTGATGCATCAGTTCAAGGAAAAAGTTCCCAAGATGCAGTTGGGCATTTCCTAATTGAAGCTAGTTTAATTTGTTCTGATAGTTTTGCAGAAATAAATTAGGTTGCCTCTGATATCTTCTCTTTTCGGGGGGGTGGTGTTAAATGTGGATTTACGCTTCTATTTTTTCTCACCCTACCTTCCAAAGAGGAAGTGTTGGGAGGATGGTGTGGATGTACAAAGTAGGATTCTAAAGGACTCCTTCCTGCCATCTGGAGCTGCAGTCCCAGCGGTGCCCAGTGGAAGTTCGTCCCAGAATGCCCGGATCTGCCTCGGAAGCTGCTCTCTTTTGCCTGCTTTCTGAGCTGGCTCTCGGGAGAGCTGTGAGACACGTTGCTTGGTGTGGATGTGAAATAGGCTACGCTTGTGCCCTCAGGGTCTGACATGGAAAAGTAAACAGATAGTGCAGAGGCCTGCAACGCTACGATAGTGCAGACGCTCTTTAATCACAATCTTCATACAAACTTATGCTAGAGGTGAAACAGCAGACAGGAGCCATCTTGGAAATGCCTTTTATGTGTTAGGCACAGAAAGGAAGTCGCAACATATAGCATAAATATCATGTATTACAGTTGATGAGAGAGTTGTTTAATTATAAATACACAATATAACATGTACAGATCACTGTGCACTGTGCAATTTCATTTAAATCATTCGATATGCTAAAGAATCGCAGTTTATGATTACAAAATGTAGTGTTTCCAACTAAATTTCAAGTGAGGTGAGTATATGAACAGAACAGAAGTTTTAATGCACTGTGCATTTACAATCAAAGCTCATTTTGAATTTAAATGGCAGTAACGCAATTTGTGGATTTTACGCACTGGCATAAAAAGGCTGTAATACTACCAGAGGGATGGTTCAGCTTTCCACTGCCGTTTGTCCACAGGGTCAGCATGGTGATGGATTGTACTGGCCTCTATTCTGGGCCCTCAGCCAGTGGACTGTCATGGTAAAGAGAACTCTGTTTATTAACAGTACATATTTTTCACTTTGAGCATTACTTTATGCTGTAATACTAAAAAGCTACAGCCAGAGAACATTGTGTTATAGTAGCAGTAGCAACTGTAGTACTAGCAGTAATAATAATAATAATAATGATGATGATGATGAACTGAAAGAGCCCCTTCACACTGATTCAGAGGGTCATTGCAGAAAACTTAAAAAGACTTACATTCTGCAGCTGGTGTCCTTCTAACAGAGGAGGCAAGCAGGTTCCCCTCACCTGGTCCACAGAGTTACGGCAATGCTTCGTCAAAGAGTCCATTTTCCTGCACGCTCTGCATCACTACTGTATCTGCGTTGTAGTGTGCAACTCTTTCTCTGGGTCGCTACAGAGGGTTTGGGACCAGCTGAGCTACAGGGGACGTCCGGCGAGGAGGAGATCGGAGACGAAATGGACCTTGAATAATATCTTTTCCCACATGTATTTTCATTTTAATTGTGATGACAAACAACAAAATCTGTTTGAATTTGTATACAAATGAAATATACGTTATAAAAAAACATAAATGGTGTGTTAGAAATACCTCCAACAACAGTACCAAAGCAATTCGAATGATGTGTCTTGTATAATTAATTGATAAAATTTCAGAAAACATTTTCAGCTGTATCTCTATAATAACATCCTTGGCTACATTCATTATTTTGCAGGAGATTTAACACAGCATCAATCCAATCATGCAGTTAGCAGCTTAATAGGACTTCATTATATATCTTTAAATAAAATGAATAGAAGATTCATCAATATTACATTTAGGGTAATTAATGAATTAATTGGATTTTCCATTAGAAAAAAAAGGTGTGAAGATAAAAGTAGTACATTTTTAGATGTAACAAATAGACACTTTTTAGAGGCCTGAATGTTAATATAATAATGGATTCTTCTGTCTTGTTCCATTAAGAAAAAGATATGTGAAAAATAATTGCCACAACAAAAGCATTTCTCCCCCGCTACCACCAGCCCCCCCACCCCAAACCCCAGCCTTCAC
>JABJVR010000106.1:5792778-5843209 GCA_025773905.1 Chitala chitala | reverse complement strand
CTTCACCACCCCACCCCCAGCTTTTATGAAAATCAGATTCAGGGGGTACCTAATTAGCCGTGATTCAGGGGAAAGGAAGGAGAGGGATGTGAATAAATTGAGACAGGGATGAGGAAAAAAATGCGACAGACTGGTGATTAATGTGGAGACTCCATGGTGCACATTGTCTGAGCACTGGGAACAGGCCTGTGCGAGGAAAACACAGAAAAGGAGAAAAAGTGACACAAGAAGTCCCATCACAATGTAGTTCAGTCGCTGTGGGTCAACGAAGGGGACAAAAATAGCCGTGGATACAGTAAACTTACATGCGAACACGCAATCTGGGATGTGAGCGCTGTAACCTTTACCTGTGGCAGTAAGGTGCTGCTGGTGTCCAGGCTGTCGGTCCTAATGTAGGCTATGCGACCTTTTGAGAAGACTTGCTGCAAAATCACTGATACGAAATATGCATAAACGACACACCTGTGTCACAGAAAAACTGGTGCTTTTTCCTTTTTTATTTGCCTGACAGTTGTAACTCTGTCAAACTTACCATAGAGAGCTGTAATAATGAAGCTTTCAAGAGTCAGAGAGATCTAATGTAATAGATATTTAATTACGGAAAAAAGGGCTCAAATTAAAAACAAAAATTTGGGTTTACAGTGTGGCTGTCTGTATCCGAGTTGGTCTTAAACATAAGAAGAGTGCAGGTTCATGGAGGTTTGACTGTGTAACTGTGACGTGCCTCTGCCCTCCCTGTCCAGGGGAGAGAAGCTAATTAGAATGCAGCGGGGCTCAGGGGCTCGTGCTCTGCTGCGACTCCTTCCACAATCAGCCCTCATTGGGCTCAGCAGCGCTAATTGACGTTTGGGGAAGGGCATTTGGACGCACGGCAGCAGTAGCGACGGCACCCGCTCCCTAATGGAAGTCGTTCTGTCAAACTGTCCGTGCCCCCCCCCCCAAACCCAACCTCAGGAAATGGAAGGAAGGTCAGGAGAAGAGGGGGGAAGTTTTAGGTATCTGAGGCGTTGATGCTGTGCTGGTAGTGTGAAAAGGTGTGTCAGTCTCATGGGGCAGCCTGACACCGTGCAGCCATTTGGCATCTTCTGTACCACCCACAGTACCCACAGCATTGACTTGGCAGAGCATGTGGGGCTGGGGTCCACTTGTTGGCAGAGTCCTTTCCAAAAAACTCAAATGGTGCCCAATAAGACATTATTATAACTTTACACTGCACTAGTTCAAATGACAAACCAAAAACCAATTTGACACTGTATGACAGTCTTTAACTATGAGTTATGTGCTCATCTTTTATACAAAATATTAAATAGGACTGAGAAATTTTGCAGGATCTAGAGTGAAGAATTTCTGGCTTTGCTCCTCAGTAATGAACACTGTTTTTCCATATACATAAGAGGTGAGAAATAGAAGATGTCTGGAGAGGCACTCACAGTGTGTGCTGAAATAATTGTGCTGTAAACCTGACAGATCAATAGTCTGAGGAAGACATAAGAACTCCAGCAGCAGGAAAAAAGATCTTACAGATGAAAGAGGCATACGTCTCATACTTTGATATATATGAACATTGACAACAAATCAAAATCTTTTAGCAAGGATAGAAACACACTCTAATGTCCTATATGGGTAATATAGATGCTGAAGAATGTATATGGACTGAAAGCAATTTTTCAATATAATAGCTTGATTCCTATTGGAATCTTTACTTCAGCTCTGTTTCAGCATGGGAATTTCAGCATGTTGGGGATGCGTGGCACAATGCACCAGCTCACGAAAATGTGACCGAGGGAAGCGCTTTTCATGGGGGACGCGGCTCACGCTACCCCTTTCCCCATAGCACACCCTGCGTCTCCTTACCAACCTTCGCTTCCCGCTCCGTCGGTGCATTGTGATTAACGCTGAACTCTGGCACAGGCTGCCAGAAGAGGAGTGCTTCTGGGAATGAGGGGGTTCAGGATATTATGATGGGTAGGTGAAGGAAGGGGGAATCAGTGTGGGTTTTTCTAGGTCAATGGTTATGTGATGTTCTCAGCACTGGCAGCCCCCCCCCCACACTCCCCCCCCATGCCAGCCATCCAGCCAGCTCTCCTATTACCAGCTGTGGCAGAACCCGGAACAAGAGAGCAGTCACATCATGTTCGATTGTCTTCCTTGAGCTTGATGGTGGTCCCCTAAGATGCACAGACAGTTGAGAATGGAAAAAAACCTTGATTGCCGGAGAGGAGAGAATCTGAAATATTTAACACGTAAAAGACTCTCAGGAATCAAGTGGTTTGTTTTGCTTCATATGACGTTTTACCTCCGGAAAATACAGCGTTACGCAGGACCTCTATTGCATTATGAAATCTTAAAGTCAACATAAATTATCATTTGTCTTTTAAAATATTCATTGCATTGTTGAAGACATCCTTTAAATATGAAGCTGATAGAAGAAAGAGGCTTACCAAAAAGCATACTGTCAAAACTGGAAATAGAAAAGTCTACCAAAGCTTTGGAATAAAGATTTTTACTTTCTTATGGCCGCATATTTCAATAGTCATGGATGACACCACTGTAGCTGTGGCTAGTTGTTGTTGCTATGAAACCAAAGACCAAAGAAAACAGACAGTACACTGTGTTGACAATAATATGTGTGTGTGTGTGTGTGTGTGTGTGTGTGTGTGTGTGTGTGTGTGTGTGTGTGTAGAGTGAGACGCCGTGTATGTATATATATATAAAATCCCTTCATACACTTTCATATCAGACATTATCAGAGTAGGTGGCACGGTGGTGGAGTGGGATGCACTGTTACTTACACATCCACAGTGGTTGGTTTGAATTTGGCTGTTGGCAGTGTGTACACGCATGGATTTCCACCCGCAATCCAACGACAAACTCACTAAGCTAGACACCCTAAATTCCTCGGTCTGTGTGCCCTGTGATGGGTTGCTACGTTGCTTTGTGCACTAGTCCTCCGGGGATCCGCTAAAGGCCCACACGTAGTTCTGCAGAAAATTAACATATGACACACAATGAACAGAGAAAATTTTGGTTTCATAAACATTAACATTTTAAATTTGATTATTTACAGAAACATGGCACATTAATCTTATTAATCCTTACATTGGCAACCACCAAAAACTTAAATTATGAGGTACTGCTGATGGCCTGCAGTAGGGGGTTATAAGTGTTACAGTCACCGTTTCATCGAGCCCAAGTAACGCCAGGCTGCTTCATGACTCTTCTCGTGTGGCCGGATGCTTGACCGATGGAAAGAGGAGCAGCAGTAAAGATGCACTCAAACCAGAGCTCACCCATAGGGCTCCCCTGGTGACCTCCCACACCACGTCTTCTACCGCCTCTGTGGAAAACGGGTGCTGGGACAAGAGTGATAGTCGGCAGTGGGAAGATAGCGGGGATATCTAAGGTCCATGTTTGTGCTCCACTCCGTTGGAGATAAAGGCACACAGAGGGAATTCCCGGCAAGAGTGACACGGGACGTGAGTGGGGGCGGCTGCTTTATCAACAGGCTGCAAGGCGAGAGTAGGAGTTTCATTTCAATATTAATGTATTGTCTAACGAAAACAAAATCATGCCAATGCAATTAAAAACTGCCTACCTTAGTAACTCAGACTTTGTGTTATCATTCAGAAACGATGACCTGGTTAAGAAAACCCCGCGTAAGTAAATAAACTGTTTACACAGACAGAAGAGCTCATTGTTTGAGTCTGAGCAGAATGAAATTGCACACAAGCGATTAAGCACTTGAGGCAAATAATCACATTACCATGAGACATTTTGCTATTTTCCAGATTTGATTTGGAAAGGAAAAGAAAAGAACCGTCAATTAGCATAATGAATTATCCCAGTTCTAAACCTTCTATTGTAATGATGTGTTTGTGTGCATATACATGCTTGTATGTGTGTGCTCGTATGTATGCATGTGCAGGTGCGCGCGCGTGCATGTGTGTGTGTGAGTGTTTGTTGGTTGCAGGCCCAGTTGTCTCAAGCTTGTTTTGGACCGCTGATAATTTCCTCATTTGCTAGCTGGAAAATAGCTAATTAAAACCCACTTCAGCTAACAAGCTGTCTGGGACTATGCTAATGCAGCTCCACACTGACTGCTGTTTTCTGCTCCTGGTTTCCTGTAATGGGAGACTGTTTCCTCTGCTTTTACAGGAACGGAGAGTGACCGATGGCACACTGGCCTCATGTTGCAGGTGTGGGAAATAGCTGATTTTGCTGCTGTCTCCCTACCAACAGTTCACTTACATTCTACCTCCCACTCCGACATGCTGCTAACACAAACAAATGTACTGGTGCCCCCCTACTTGCTGTACAGGAGTCTGCCACATTGGACTTCAGTGTAAAAATATACAAAGCAGATATACTGTTCCATTGTCACATGGTATTCAGTTATGAATAATATGACAAACACAAAATAATGACATGAAATCCAGCCTTAGTCTTCAAAAAAATATTAAACTTGTGGAACTATGTTTCCTATTTCAATATCATTTCTCCACTAAAGTATCAAATAATTGTCAAGAGAATGATACAAGGCAATCAAAAAACATATTTAAATATTCATTAAAACAACATGCCTCATAACTCAGGTTTTAATATTTTTAAGTGTCTATAAGGATAAAAGAGCAGACTTTCAGTTTGTTTCTCTTAAATTGAGGAGCAGATAAAATATGCTGAATTTTAGACAGTGCTTAAAAATAGATGAGGAACATCTGCAATATGAAGCCAATTCAAACTGTGCTTAAATATGGGTGATGAAAAGCTGAAGTATGTAGCCATTTCAGTGTTTAAATGTACTCAAGGAACACTTGAGGTATACAGTCATTTCAGTGTTTAAATGTACTCAATGAACAGCTGAGGTATAAAGACTTCACAGTGTTTAAATGTACTCAAGTTAAAACTGAGGTATAAAGACATTTCACAGAGTTTAAATGTACTCAAGGAACAATTGAGGTATGTAGCCATTTCAGTGTTTAAATGTACTCAAGGAACAGCTGAGGTATGTAGCCATTTCATTGTTTAAATGTACTCAAGGAACAGTTGAGGTATGTAGCCATTTCAGTGTTTAAATGTACTCAAGGAACAGCTGAAGTATAAAGACTTCACAGTTTTAAATGTACTCAAGTTAAAACTGAGGTATAAAGACATTTCACAGAGTTGAAATGTACCTGAGCAGCAACTGAAGAATAAAAGTACTTCAGAGTGTTTGAATGTACCTGTGGGACAGCTGGGGCATGAAACAATTTCAGGTTATGTTTAAATATAAGAACAACTGAAATATGAAGATATTTCATATAGTGCTACACAAGGAACACCTTAGGTATTAATCTATTTCAGACTTTAAATGTTGATTGGTATAAGAGAGTAGGAATTAATTTAAAATAATACTTAACTATACATAAAAGTTAGGCTCCAGATCACACCGAACAGAAAAAGAGGCTGAGTAATGGATAATTGGATGGATATACATACAAATGGTCAGTCAGTCATCTTCTATACCGCATCATCCTGTTAAGGGTCGCGGGAAGCCTGAAGCCCATCTCAGGAGACACAGGGCGCAGGACAGAGGACACCCAGGGCAGGGCGCCAACCCACCATAGCATACAAATGGTTAACATACAAATAATTTAATTTGCCATTTTTCTCCTCAAGAACATTCTAGGCCATTTTTATCATTTTTGAAAGTAACATAAAACCAAATCTTTAAACCACCAAAGTTGACAGCTACGGATAGCTTTGTACTGATGTTTTGTTTTTTAGCGTTACTCAGATCAAAAGCAGAACGAATGAAAAACATTCCATTGATCAAAAGAGCAAACAGCTTTCATTTTCACACATATACTCCATCTAAGTATTGTTATCTGACTTTGAAAGTCATTGCAGAAATGAATTTCAAACTTTTGTAACATGAAGAAGGTTTGAATGCTTCTCAACTAAATTTCTCAAATTACTCTGGAGGCCATGGGAGTAGACAAACTTTATCTGGGCACTGTAGATAACTATTTGCACGAAAATCGGTTAAAATTAACATAGTATATCACAGGACTCAAATCAAAACTTTTAAAGCAGCATCCAAAAAGTACATGTAGCGTATATATAAATATCTCTTTACTGCCTATCCTTTATAACTGTTTTTGTGCATATGTGTGCATGTGTTTGCGTGTCTTTGTGCATGTGTTTATACATGCATACATTCTGCTGTCTTAAAACTGCACTAGCAGTAAATTTCAGAAGGTGAAGAACAGTATCTCCACTGAGATTGGGATGTTTTTGGCTTCTGAGGGCCAGCGGGACCCCCTGAAAACAGTGTAGGATGCCCCAGGCGGCAACACTGCCCTGGTGCTGCGTAACAGTGTGTGATGGGGGGGAGGACTTACTGGTATGATGAATATCTCATCATACCAGACACACATGCATAAGAAAGCATCCCTGAGGTTAGCGGCCGGGAGAATATCCCGACAGCTTCATCCCACAGATCCCCGAGCGTCTTGGTGTGTCCCCATCGTGTACACATCACACCCTTTGGTTCAGACCCGTCTTCTGAGCCAATGTAAAATGCACAAATAAGCAAAGAGAAAATGAACTCATAAAGTTAATAATACCATGCAAGGCAGAACAAAGAAATGCAATGAAATCCCATGAAAAATGCTTTCTGTACTGTGAGACAAATCACACGTTACTCTTTCTTTTTAAAGGGAAAAAATACAACTGACAATGTTGAAATCCTATATGTTGCTTTGGAGTTAGACTGTATTTTATTAAAATACATGCTGTATTGCAAGTATGCACCAAATTATTTTGATTTTTGTTAAATGCATTATATCTCCATATTTATTCATTTTGATTACCTCCTTCTTAATTTTATGTATATATTTTCTGATAAACTACATCAAAGTTTACAACGTTTATGAATATAATTTTATTTCGCCAATACATTCTTCAGGACGCAGCTGAACTGAACAATCTGTATTTCTATGTACAATCTACACTTATAACAGTGGAGGATACTGGTTAAATATTCGTGCAGCGTTTCATTTCCAATTGCCGTTCCCTCCAAAACTTTCAGTTTTATTGTGACGTCAGCCACAGATGACGTCTGCCAATATGAAAAAAGCAAATAATTAGTAGAGTGTGTCAACACTGATAGAAATTGTAGATTTATAACGGCCATCTCAGGTTTCTCTTGGAAAAGGATATTTGACTGTTCACCGAAAGCCCTTTCTTACAGGCAGCCTGTTTTTGAATAGCTGCCAATTACCACGTTCCACAATGTTTCTGGACAATAGTTTTACAGCATGTCGTTTGTTGAAAGCCAGTAGCTTTCTGAAGTTAATTGGATTTTAAAAAGCAATATAAAATCCCATCGCAATGATCTGTCCTTATAGATTTTTCTTTCATCAAACGGCGCAACTAATTGTTCGGCTGTAAATGGAAAAGCCTGTGGAATTACCTTGACTTTCCGTTACAATATTCCATGCGAATACTAACTGAGAGAAATTAGATGGATTGCTGTAATTTGGTATTGTACAAAAACAGTCAGTCACGAAGAAATGTAAAGGACACGGCAGATCCCCAGCGAAAAATAAGATTATGCTTTAAGCGTTTTTTTTTCCTCAAAAGCCATCACTTCTCGTAATTAAATGCTTTATGATGGATTGGCCTCACACTAAAAAAGAAAATGATTCCTCATCAATCCGTGCTATATTTATACAAAGATATCGATGTCGCAATCAGTGCATACCAACTTTTTAGTTCCACTCGAGGCTGTATATTGTCCACTGAGGGAATTAGAGCAGTTTTTAAAATATGTTCTTAAAGTGCTGTTAATGGAGCGCAAAACGGCAAACATTTATATAGCCTAACATTCATTGACAGAGCTGTTTAGGCAGAACTGAAATATTTCATTTTAACCTGGAAAATGTTCTTTTTCATTTGTTTGCTTATTAATTCTTAAATTCATCCAAAAAAGGTTTTTTGTTTTATTTAAATGGCACCTTAAAGAGACCCGTCACTTTTTCCATCCAAGATTATCACTATGTGTAGCCATTAGCTATACATTCTTTGTTCACAAATGATCGTCCATTATTCAGGAATAATAAGACAGGACAGTCGCATAATTAAATAATTGCTGAAAAGAAATAAAAGCATTAAAGCAGGAAAATTCAAAGCTTTTTTCAGAGCCGCGCGTGCCCGGGCTTCGCGAAGTACTGGAGACGGCACGTGACAGTTTCCCAATTAAATGCACCGCACGTACATCTTATAGCAAGATTTTTTTTATGTCCTTCACCAAGTACAATGTAATCACATTTTTGATGAAAAGAAATTCTGAACAAAACAAGGGGCGAATAATCACAAAAGTGCGTAATTAACATCAGGATGGCGAAATGCGTAACATTTTGATGCCGAGCGTCCCTAAACATACAAGTGCTCAGAAGACGAAACGGAAGCTCTGATGCATGATAGTTTCTACTTTATGGTAAACATAAAATCTGTGCCCATAAACGTATAACATCATTATATTACTGCATTATGAAATATGAATGGGACAAACGATAACGTTTGTCAGACAAATCTGCCAGAAGATATGACTCCCATTGCCTTTTTTACTCTTATCTTTCGCAAATCACATTAAACATGTTATCAATAACTAATAAGTATTTTTACCACGTTGCAAGAAATGTTATAATATGCATTGTTAAGTGCTAAACATGCTGTTTTCGATTATCGTGTAAACATATAATACAAAAAGACACAAAAATACATAAATATTCCTTTAATTGTTATGTTATCTCTTTTTCCAGGGCCAGAACATTGCATATGTAAGAACACATGCGATGGGATTGCTTATGAATGAGCAGAAAACCGTGTTTTAAAATAGTATATTATAAGAGTACATGATACTGTTTTTTACAATTGCCAGCTCACAGAAGTACACCATGACTGCTACTGATTTCAGTTTGTCACAATTTTTGAACAATGAACGTGTGCATAAACGTGACCATGTATCCAGGTCCAGATTCTACAGTGCATATAAGGTCAAAAAAAAAAAAAAAACAACTGACGTTAAGCGGGACTAAAAGTAGAAGTATTTTGATAACTTCTGAGTTGTGATAACTATTTGGTAGTGGTGTCAGTATATTGTTAGTAATGGATCAGAGGTAATCCGCAAATGATCTGTATTGAGAGATCTCTTATGTCAATGTCACGTGCCTGGGACTCTTTGTCAGGTGCAACTGTTGTCTACAAAGGCATCGTTATCACTGAAGAGAAGTTAGTATGTCTGTGAATTTAATTCATGTGACATGTATGTCGTTCACAAATCCATTCTAATTATATTAATCACTTGAACGATACCAATGCAGTATAGAAGCCGCAGGAATTCGTTATTGCATTATAGGAAATATTATTAAAAATGTGCCCTATAGAGCAAACACACGATTTTCCAGACGATACAGTATGCCTTATTATCAAATTAAATTGTAAATGAAAGATAATTTGTATGCCTATGCAAAGGACTTTCAGCAGATTCTAACAATTTACTGTACGTGTAGAGATAGCCAGTTGCTGTCTCGTTTCTATTACTGTCAAATCTCAACTGTAAAACGCCTTAACAGATTTAGTTTTTTTTAATACCCCCCCCCCCCAAAATAAATATGTATACAAGCACCAAGTATAATAATAATAATAAAAAAGAAACAATCCGCTCCAAAAACCGTAAGATGACATAATTTAAAAATAATTTAATTTATTACAGGAACATGATTCATTCATCCAGTTCCAGCAATGTACTGTGAAAGCACAAATATACAGTATTGTACAACGTTAATGATTTATAATTTACGCTTTCATACTACCCGCTCTGACGAGTAAGTGAACAAAATATCGTCAGGTACTCAGTTCTCTGCCTGGAATTATTTAATACATTTGTGCCCGCAATTATTTTATTTTGATACTGTTTTTTTCGGAGTCAAATTTTCAGTTTACATTAACTTTTTAATATAATTAAATTATATTAATTGGAACATTCCACGATCTGACTTGCAGAACGTCGCTGCTATGATTTGAGAGCCTGTTCATATTCATCGAATACGACCTGTCTCTAGAGTTACAGCTCTATACATGTGATTTTAGGTGTGCTTTAAAAGCTGCGCTTAAAAATAATTGGATCAACATGTATTTCTATGAATATATTTATGAATATCTAGACCCTCAGAAGTATCAAAATAAAATATTACTTAAAGAAATTGTGTATTTTGTACACATACTAATGATAGGAAAATAACAACCGATATATACTAATAATAGAAGTGGGATTTTTTTAAATTCTTCACCTATAATTTCGTATCAAAGCTTTCCTTTGACCAGAGCCCAATTAAAACTCACACCTCCACACGGGTTGACCCCCTTCCGTCTATGAATATTTATGTGACAGAATGCAAATAGAATCCGGCGCGGCGCACAACAAAGGGGTTCAGGGCGGAACAAAGGCAGCGCCTCGCGGGCGACGCAGCACGGATGCCATCATTTCGAAGCACCATCACGCAGAGGAGAGCGAATGGAATCAGACCCGGCAAATTGAACCGCTGCGGCCGGGGTGCAGCTTAAGAGTCAGCCTTGCAGACTCATTCTACCACACCCCCCGCTCTGACAACCAAAGACCTCACCACAAAAATACAACAGGAAAAAGAAAGGTGTCTAACGGTATAAATCATTTTAATTTATTGAGTAAATAGCAACGCTCTGAAATCCGATCTCTCATTCAATGGCACAGATCCCATAAATATTAAATGAACCAGGGGAAAAACCTTGCCCAGCGGAGGAGCTGCGATGCAGTCCGAACAGTAAAACAATGTAAAATATAACCCAGATATGAATGATATTCTACTGTTTGAGTATACCACAATGGGTTGTTGTTTTTTGAAATTGTAACAGGGCCCTGACGAAACACAAAAGGCTGGTAATGACATTAGCACTCCTCAGTTGACTGAGCGTTTCAAATTACACTTACAAACTTGAAAGGGATGTAAAAAATTGCATGCTCAGCTCTGAGTGAGAGAATTCTGTCTGAGCAGGGCACAGGTTAGAATTAATAACCAAATAAATAAGTAATAAAACCAATGGCTTCATAGATAGTGACATTTAATGCAGGAAAAGTGCCAAGTTGTCGCAATGTACAGGGGTCTGCTTGTAAATAATTAATCTTTGCTCTTCATGTCTTCTTGTCACTACAGACCAGGGGCTTGTATCCTGGCAACCAGCCATGGTTTCCACATGCTGCAGGGAGCAGGAGACCCTCGGGGGGGAGCCAATTTTCCTCCAATCCCAGAGCGAGCCCCCTGCTAACAGCTCGATTGTGCAGTCATCCAGCCCTTCCTTCAACAATCACCACCTGGCTCCTGTTGCGCCATGCACCCAAACTGCCCTGTATTTCCTGTCAGCGATGATGCAAGGTGAGATGTCTTCATCTACATAGTTTTTGAGCCTGGTGTCCGTCTTTTGGAGTTGTCATTAACTGTTGTCTCCATCACCCTGGTTAAGCAAGCAAATCTGGCTCACAGTTGACAGTCATTACAGTGCTTGACTTGAAGAATGATGAAAGGTTCTGAATCAAGCGTGACATTCCCATTACTGCGTGATTAAAGCGTTACACTACAATTCCTCCCAAAATAAAAAAAAATGTATGTGAGAATAATACAGTGGTACCTCAACATACGAGTGTCTCCACTTGCGAGTAAAGCGAGATACAAGTGAAAATATTCGCTAAAAAATGCTCCAACTTGCGAGCAAACACTCGACTTACGAGAGCTGTATACATGCTGGTATCGTTGTTTTTGCCCAATATGAGCGAGACTCATAGTACGAGTAAAAACTCGTAAAAACTCTCGCAACATACGAGCGATTGGCTGCGGTTTGCGAGCACCTGTTTGAACAAGCTGAGAACAAGAGCGTGGGTACGCTTTGTTTCCCGCAAGGCGCGGGTGGCAAACCATGGGATGCCTGGTCACCCGCTTCCCACTCGCTGGCTCTAAGTTTGCGTTGTACTCTCACAAGGGAAACATCTGCATGCTCATGTCCTCGTTAGTTTGTGTTTTTACATAAAGTTCACTTTATTTACATAAGCCACTATGCCGCCCAGGAAGATGGCTGATAAGGGGAGTGCTACTAAAAAGAAGGACAGAGTTACCATAGAAATTAAGAAGGAGATCATAGAAAAAATAATTTCATTAATTTGTCTATTATATTATTTAGCTTGATTATTTGTTAGGAAAATTACTTGTTTTGCATAAAAATTACTTGTTTTGCATAAAAAAATCAAGTTAACTGATTTTTGTATTAACATTTTCGGGGGTGTGAACGGATTAATGGGATTTCCATTATTTTCTATGGGAAAAAAATGTTTCGAGATACGAGTCTTTCGCATTACCAGTAACCTTCTGGAACAAATTCAACTCGCAAGTCGAGGTACCACTGTATATGTAGTGTATGCATAGCATAGTCATTTTATAGGATTAATATTTTAAATTTGGCATCATTGCCATAATCAATAAAACTATAATTTGTTGCTTAAAACAGAATTGTAAATTATAACAGATTTTAAACAGATTCAATAGAACCAATGGTTTTTAGTGTCAACAGTATACGCAGACAAATATTCTCACACAAAGCCTAGTAGCAGAAGAGTGAACAAGGGATAAATTACTCCAGCAGGAAGATAAAACTGAGATACTTTAATATTTCAGCTGTGTCAACATTAATGTCCATTACATGCAGCTGGAATAAGAGTCGCGTCTAAAACAGCAGAATCTTAGCCCTCAAATTTCTACATAAGGAAAAAAAAAAAAAACGCTTAGCAGTTTTGAGAGAAATACCATTACCCAAAAAGTGACTCACTCTCCGAAGCGTGTGAAATGTTTGTCCCTTTTAAGAGCCTGCAGAATTCCATGCAACTTTAAACTGACCATTTAAGGTAAAGACAGAGTGTGTGCTTATCTGCATAAAAATGTGATGCTTTTTTTCATGCAGATATTCAAGCCTCTGATTCCACTTGTTTTCTGGAACCCAAATGTCTATACACCTTGCTTTGTCTAGTCAGTGCTGCGGATCCTGGGCTAGATTGGCCAGGAGGGGCATCAGAGAAAGTCATATGAAGGTCATCGCTGTGATAGAGTGCTCAGTGGTGCTTGGCTTTTAAATAAACCAAGGGGCATCTTAAGAGTTTCTCAATAACTTATCTTTGGAGGATTTTACATAAGTATTCATTCAACCCTCTTGAGAATCGTGCTGAGTACACAATATACCTCAAGCTTCAAAAGACTTTTTTTTTTTTGCCCTCCTCGCTGTAAAATGAATTCTAATTTTCTTTCAGAATGCAACCAGGACACTGTGTGTATTAACAAGTACGCACTATGTGTTTAGAACACCTGTCGTTTGCCTCACTATAGCATGCATATGAAATTAATTTTATTCACATTTTGGGAACTGTGAGAGCTCACAGAAATACCTGTTTCCCTCCAGTTTAGCTGTTAATAAGCCTACCTTTTCACAAGAAAGTTTGAGAAACTTCACAAACTTTGGCAGATGTGCCTGCATCGCTAAGCTTGTTAACTTCCACTGTTTGAGGCTCTGCTGATGTTCACCATGGCGACAGACAGCGGTACCGTGGTCTGCATCCACCTCCAGTCACTGTAAATGCACAGTCAATAAGGGCAGAGGAAGCCTCCTCTCCAGGGTCAGCCTGTAATCCTAATGGCCTCTCATACTAATGCAAATGGCTTTAATTGTATGACCGGAACAAGACTGGTGGGTTGAGGAAAGGATACACATCATTGTCACATCACAACACTGTCACATCTTTCCTTTGCTACAGTAAAACAGTAAAATAAGATGCTGCTGTTCATTCAGTGAAAATGGTGGTAACACAAAGCTCAATCAATAATACTTGAGGAGAAAAACACAGCACTATTTCAATGGGACACCAGTACACTCAAGGGCATCCATACTGTACAGGTCATCTAGATGACAGCAATCCCATGCAAACACAGAAAGAATATGCAAACCCCATGGACACTGAGGCACGATTTCAGCTGTCCTAGTGAAGTGGGACAATCAAGTTATCCTAGTGACCGTTTACCATCCGGATAATTGAACAACTCATTCCCAAACATCTACTGCCGAAATCTTCAGGTTCAAATCATGCCCCAGCCTCGAGAGATGCTCTTGATCAAGACAGCCAGCAGCAGCTCCCTGGGTACTGAATAACAGCTGTCCACTGCTTCCCACAAGGGGATGAGTTAAATGCAGAGAACCACTTTCACTGTAACATGTATGTGTTGTAACATGTACTCAATAAAAGCTTTCCTCTTCAAATGGACAGTCACTGAACAACCTGTAATTGAGATTGTTATGTTTATAACCCTTTGCAGCAGTGGTTCTTAACCTTTTTTTTTATCCTCGTACCCCCTGAGATTTTGAAGTTCCATCCTGCACCCCCAGCACATAAGAAACTAAAAATTTTTACTGAGCAATGGACTGAGATGGAGATAATGCGGCTCTCCTTGCACCCCTAAGAACTGACTCTCGCACCCCTTGGATGTTGGCACCTCAAGTTAACAACCACTTCTTTACAGCAGCCTAAGGTATAAAAATCCCAAATTATGCATTTTATTCAAAATAAAATATATATTTTTTGGGGAATAACCTTTTAATTAATTAATCTTGGCAAGTAAATGGTACATAAGAATAAGATGGAAAAACAGCTGAAGTAAAAAAATTTAAACACATTCAGAATGATTAACACAGTATTTAAACTTGTCATGACCATCCATTTATTAACATGTGTCAGTCTGACTGTTGTGACAAAATAATGAAACAGAATACATCACTGATTGTTACAGGAGAGTGAATGGGTTTGCAGGCAGGGTTTGAAGTTTGAACAGAAACACAAAGACAAGGACACGGGGGGGGGACATCTGAGCACAGGAAAGATGATTATGCTGCGAAGGCTCTTCCTCCTCATCTCCCGCTCGTCTTCCCCCTCATCTCACACTTAATTTGGCCATGTTCCCACGTGGCCACATTTACCTTTATTCTTTATCTGCTCATCGGGCAGACAATACCCCAGGGGGGGCGGCAGTCCTTCCCTCAACAAAGCCTAGCGATTTCACACAGACGCCCTGGTCAGATAATTACAGCTTCATCAGCTGAACAAGCACACATCTTGACAGGCCTAACTGGCATGGAGCTGGAGGTGAACGCGATCAGACTTCATAGCTAAAATACGCCCTGACCAGAAGACCGTGCTGACCACAGTGTGATACCATACCTTTCATCTCAGATTTTTCTGAGCTATGTTGCTTAAATTTAAGTTAGTTTTTCTCACGTTGTACTTCACATACTGACATAGTGCATCTCGTAAAAAATTACTGTTCAACTGCAAACTAAGATAAAATGCTAAAAACTACTTTATAAAAAAGTGTTCCAGGTTTTACAGTAATTCAAGGCTTGCATTAAAACTATATATGCAGCAGATATAAATGTACAGCTTTAACATCTGAGACCACCTGCAAGTCAAGCAAACAATACATTAGACAAGCTTCTATGAAAGAATGCTGGGACACATTTTCGTGGTTCCGGAGGAATCCAGTCAGAGCTGTTACCCTTATGTACAGCTGTGTGAGAACGGCCAGTTTTTTTTTGTCCCCAGGATTTTCTTTGGAGCACGTGGTCACCTAGTACAAGGCCGACATTCCCGGTAACCATGGTGAGGGAGAAGCTGGGGACCAGCATTCCATTGAGAAGTGGTGCGGGTAGGACCAGTCACAGAGCACTGATTGTTTAGTCAAGTTCAAGCCTTAAAAAAGTGTATGATAGAAAGAGGGTTAGTTTCAAATGGGGTCTCCTCTGCAGCTTGAACCCCAAAGTAAACCACAGCGCTGGTTGCCAACTCACCATTGAAGTTCACCATTGAACCTTTGTAGCAAAATTCAAGTCCCCTCTTGGTGACAGCTGTGGTTTTAAAGCTACGTTTCCCATAGAGTGAGCCAAACGCTCTCCTCTGAGTTCTGCTGTACAATGGGCACAATATCCAGAGAGAGCCACTTCGAAAGGAGCTTGTGGCTGGTTCTTGAGTGTGTTCATTATCTGTGGCTTTTTCTCATACCAGTGAAAAGCTTGGAATCCTTCCGGTCTTTTTTAATTCGGCACGGCTTAAAATTCCCAAACCTTTGTTTCAGAGCCGTCAAGCCAACATTACCATCACGTGACCCATTCAGGTAGAGGCACAGAAAAAGCTCAGTTACACAATTAGAAATGTAGGCTTCTTCTCCATTTCTGCACTTTAATCCCCTGCAAGATTTTCAATGATGTGAGGTTAAAAAAAAAAAAAAAAAAAGCTCATAATGCTTCAGGAAACAATTTGTGGGGGAAAAATATGAACAAAGACTATTAAGTAACATGCTATTAATTCCACATCTAATTGGTTTAGTGTGCAAAAAGCGTTGCTTGCAGGCTTTCACTGAACATCGCTGGCCTAACTCCCACTTTATCCTTGGGGACTCCTGACACTGGCCTGTCACAATGCCTGCATTTGGGTACCGTTCAACATGTCCCCCCTTGGAACTGGGCACAAACTATGCTCTGCCAAAATTTTCAAGTGCTGCTCTGAGACGCAATAACGCCATTTACACCTCAACCCATAAAGCACTTTAAGCCTTCACGAGGAATTAAAATTTTATACTGTTATACTTCAGTACTGCCTGGCTAATCCGTATCTATAACAGTGCATAACACAAGTCATTAGGAGGCACAAGGCAGAACGACTGATTTATTCATTTAATTTAAAACGGCCTGCAGCTACATAGTATCGTGGTGCTGGGATCGTTTTGACAGTGGCACAAAGCACGGTACGGAGGGGCGCGTTGCAATTTTTACAAAAGACGCCTTGTTTTTAATTGGCCATTTCAAAGATCTTGACGAGTGCTAATAAATTAACAAGCGTAGGATTCGCTTGTTTTTTAAAAGGGGCATTGCGCCAGATTCATGAAGGCATTGTTGTGTTCATGTTTTGACTGCAAAGACGTGCTTGAAAATTATGATAAAAAGCAGAGCTTGAGAATTGTTTTTGTTTTGAGGGACCAGTCTTGCATAAAATGAGCAGCTACGGCGCTCCTTTGTGCCCACGGCCGTGATGGTGGCATGCAGAAATGTGTGCTGAATCAGTCCTGCAAAGTCAGGTCAGGTTGCCAGCGCAGCCCAACAAGCTAGTCCACCAGTAGACTGCAGATGTTTAGGACATCCTCGCTGGGCACACAGTGTGACAGGGGACTCCTGTCCATCACATTTTTGCGCTGGATCTTTCTGCTGCCTACCAAAATGAAACATGCAAAGAGACTCGCATATGCACAGACACACATACAAACGTGTGCCTTTACATGAAACAAAGATGTGGATGATGCCGTCACCCACCTGTCAGCCCGGTTACCTGTCAGGTGTACATGTATATGTCCACATGGAAAAAGCATGAATGTCTCCTCAAAGAATTACTGATGGGAAAGAAAACACCCACAGCTGTCATAACGACACATCTTCACCCAAGCTGAGCCTGTGAAAGCAAAGCAGACAGACCCATGTGACAGGTATGACAAAAAAATACTCTTCTTTGGAAAACAGGATGTGAGTACAGCTTTAGAAATAAGTTCATGCTTACAGGGGTGTTAAAGTTTAGCAAACTAGCACTCTGCCTTGTGAAATGAATGATGGGGGCATATTTCAGTGACACAAGGGCAGCGCCTGTACCTGGAGCAGCGCTGAGCTGGCAACCATGGACAGACCACCGCTCTCCTTTTCTGGGCGCCCGTCCATCTGCCAGCCTGGCAGAGAGGCCTGAAAAGTCACCCTTCTCACCTGGTACAAGTCCCAAGCTAGATGTCCTGGGCCAACCATACACAAATGTACATCAGAGTCCTTGGGTGTTTTTACTTTAAAGCATCTTTGTTTTTGTAAAATTAGAAGTTGTGACACAAATGATCAGATAATTTCACAATAATTTCAGCCACTATTTTACATTCACTTTTTGCTCAGTGAACAGGAAGCTCAGAAGTATGTATATACCTGGCTCACTGGCCCAAAATAAAAACCGAGCCTTCTTTGCTTGTGACCACAGCCAAAGAAGCAACCAGATAAGTGAGTGAAGCGTTTCATCATTCAAACTGTTACCATGACGTTTTGTGGTGATTTCACTATGGTAAAAACAAAAAAAAAGAGTATCACTGAAATGGTCAGTACTGGCAGAACTGGTGTAAGCAAAACCGCCTGTTATGATGTTCTTTGTATTGGTCTCTGAAGGCCTTGATAGTTTGGGACTTGCAAAGTCAGAACTCTAATAGCTCCAAATATTACAAGAATTTTAAAAAAGGAATGATTATTTTCTAGTATCAACACTGAACATTTACAGCCCTCCACTATTTATTTCTGTGCACGAATTACACTTGGGAACCGTGTTCCTCTGTCCTTAGCACTGAATGAGTAGAAATATTCCTTTTATTTCTCTTTCTCAAGCCTCAGTGCAATCATTATGGAAAAATCAGACACTACACTGCAAAATTGGACTTAAATTGGTCTCTATGTGTAGGTTTTTATCTACCCGCATTCACTTCTAAGATACATTTTAAAAATTTCTTCCTCCTACGTGCCTGATAACCATGTCTCTGAAGATGAACACTTGAAAAGATGAATATACATGTCTACCATTTAAATGAGGCCTTTTTTCCTGTCTGTAGAGATACCTGGTCATATTAAATGCTGAAGGGCCTGAAAAGCAAAGGGAAACAGGCGGTTCATATGTTTTCTGGGCAGAGGACAGGGACGGGCCCTCTGTGGAACAACACTCCTCTGACCTAGCGACGGTGCAGGCCGTGACGTGTGTCACCTCCTCACTCTTTCTCCTTCTCGTTGACTTTGGAGCAGATGGCTGAGCCCTGCTCTCCCCGCGTGAGCCTGACTGACGGAGGGGGTGTTGGGAAGAGGAGGGGGGGGCAGCGTGCGTTAAATGCCGGCCACAGCAGAAACAAAGGGAAATTTGCCCCCTGCGCTTTCCCAGTGACCTATGGGGAGGAGGATGTGGAAAGAGGAAGTGAACCCTCTTGCCCGCCCACTGCCCGCAGTGCGGTACCTCCGACTGAGCCACGTCAGTGGAATTGTCCGCTGCTCTGCCGAGGTGGCTACACGAGAAAGGGCTGCAAATAGGAGAGGATGCCCACAGGGCTGTCATGTTGGGGCCCAGAGAACTGACATGTGGGCATTTACTGTTAAAGGTCCACTGATCTTCTCAGTAGTGCACAGCTTCTGGTTGAAGAAGGCCTCGTGATTCATAGATTATCTACATGTACTGACACGTGCACATACATGTACCCTTACACGGCCAAGCAGCACTAGCTCCTGCGCTAAACGGACAGAAATATTGTGAGAAAAACCTGCAGGATAAATTCTTAACTTAGTCATGAAACTACAACAGAATAATTATCATGTAGCAGGTACCATCTAATTTTAAGTTTGTCACATTCTTGTGATGTACCTTGCAGGTGCAGGCTTCACACCTCTCAAAATAAGAGCTGTAAATCTTAAAATCAGAATACAATTTAACAACCTGCTTGAGTTCAAGGATGATGAATTAGATGTAATGGAATGCATACCAGAATAATCAACGACAAATCGCAAAACATTTTCACTCGGGTGCAATGCCCTTTTCAGAAATA
This sequence comes from Chitala chitala, assembly GCA_025773905.1. NCBI lineage: Eukaryota > Metazoa > Chordata > Actinopteri > Osteoglossiformes > Notopteridae > Chitala > Chitala chitala. The sequence continues at coordinate 5,823,455 of JABJVR010000106.1, read as the reverse complement.
GTGATGATAAATAATATAATGTTTATAATTAAGTATTAAATAATGCACTTCTATTCTAAAAACAGAATTTTGTCTCTCAATATGGCTTAGTTCCTTCAGCCTATTGAGCAGACTGAGTAAAGAGGGCTCCTGCGCCATCTGTGTTACAGCGTTAATTCCCTCTTGTGATTTACTGCTCAGTCAAATCCATTTTCTGGCATCTGGGAAGTAGATTTCTGTCCTTTTCAGGACAGTGAACTATTAAGCAAAGGGAAATGTACACTTCAGAAGAAACGTTCGCATATCTGTCTTTGGCATTCCACCGCTGAACAGCCGCCGTGTTTAGTGGCTGTAAGGAATGGAGTGGAGTCTTGCGGAGCCTCGGTTTCCCACTGCTGAGGCTGACGCCTATCCCGTGACCTTCACTGTCCTAGCCGCTCTGCTTTACACTTGTACAGATGGGCGCTAACGATGACTCAGCAGAACTGTAACCCAATGCTAAAAATTCACAACATCTGGGCGTCGGTCCAGTGCTGTTCGCGAAACTGACCTTTACAGGTTGTTTCCTCCATGCCTCTTTTTCAGGATGCTTCACAGTTAGGAGCGAGATGAGATTTAGCATTGAGCTCTGCTAAGCTCTCCCCTCCGGTGGGTCACTGATACAAATAAAATGAACATACAGCACACATGCACCACTGACCATGTGAATGCTCGAGGGCTGTACAGTTGTTACGCACTATGAATCTCATCGGCATGTTAATCACAATATTTTGTTGAACACTTAATTGCAAAGTAATGCAGATGATGGCGGACAAAGAAACTGCAAATAGCTACATATGTTATTCAACAATCTCCACAGAGAGAAGGAAGCTATTTACATATTTTGTGTACCCCTTTGTTGTGAGCCATGCAGTCATTCTTTGAGCCAATATATTAGGAGATTTAAAAGCCCATGAAAAAGCTGTTGTCTCGGAATAATCTAATTTAACTAGGTGGTTGGCCAGCTAACATTAGCACTGACACATTATCATCACCATCATCATCATCATCATCATCATCGTTTTCATTCTGTGAATTTTGAATAGTGTGAAATTCCCCAGCTGTGTCACCAGAGTGCAGAAATGCGGACGGCGGCATCACGTTTCCTTGCCATTTAATTAAGCTGATGGACGAAGGCCATCACCCCACGTTGTGAAATGGATGCCCTGAAATCTCTTCACACATATTTAACGGTCAAAAGTATCGGCTCGAATGTTCGAGGAGGCCACAGGAGTAGCATAGTACAGCCTTAAACACAGGGTGGTTTTAATTAAAGTTTCCCTATTCAAATCTCTCTGTAGATTTAAACAGTAAGTGGAATGGCACAAAAATTTGTACATGTACTATTCAAGGCATGAGGGAAGGATTCTGTTACCAAAAAAACTGTAGTTCCAAAATCTCCCACTAGGGAAATATGGTGCTGTACATGTAATTTTACATCTATTCCCAGCTGTTCAGCACCATATTATCTGGAAATACGTTTTTTTTTTTTTTTTTTTTTGTCATGGTATCCTTCTCATCATCCCTTGAATAATATATGTACAATTTTGCCACACTTCTGCTTATTGGTTACATACAACATTGGTTGCCACTTTGAATTAAGATAAGAAGAACCTTATGTTTATTTTTTCTTTTGCAGTTAGGGCATCTAACAGGCCTTATCAAGCTAGTCTGACAACCCCAATGAGCTAATGGGGTTCCCTTCTGGACAAAGCTTTGAATGTAGAATAAGCTAAATGGGGTAAGATAAAATAAATTGAGAAAAAACATGATAATCCACTAAGGACATGTGTGGTGATGGACAGAGCTCAGTTTGGCCCCTATCACCAAAAGGCCAGCATACTTTCACACAGAAGCCAAAATGGTCCACAATATAACATCATTCCCTGATTTCAGTCCACTCAGTAATATTTATCTTAAGGTTGTTTAAGGACTGAGAAGTCAAAGTCAGGCCTGTGTAAATCTTATTTTTCTGTGGTGGTAAATATCAGACATGTTTTAATTTTGGTTCTTCTCTCATAGTACATGGGAAGGTGTTTATTAAAATTACATCTAATGCTGTGAAGTTGTTTAGAGTAACATAATAGGAAGCTGTGTTAAAATACCTTCAAGTTAAATTTGCAATCGATTACTTTAATGTATTTTTAATAAATAATCACTGTTATTTATTAAATAGGAAACAGCAGTTTCACACTTAAATAATTTAAAAACCTGCATAGACTGCTGATCTGCCTGTTCAATAATGCCATTTTATGGTACTTTTATTCCTTTAGGTGTTGACGTGATTGACTGGTGTTGATTCACGTTATTTTTAAAAACGGGCTAAATATAAACGAAGAGCTGAAATTCAGCCCTGAGCTTTCTGTTCCTGTGCAAGATCAAAACTCCTCTCTACTAAGCTTCTCTTCCCATCCTGTAATTCTTCTCAGCCGTCGGAACTTCCTCTGTGGGATTCATTCCTTATTTACCGTTACGTGGAATTTTTTGGCCGCAGAATCGTCGTGCCCAGAGCTGATGCCGTAATTCTCCGACGTCTTATGATTAATTTATGTCTTACGTGCCTTTTTTCCCTCGAATATCTTCCATGGCCCTTTGGGGTTGCTGCCGCATACAAAGCCGCAAATAACAGCTCTAGTAAAATGCAAATGATCATCTCCATCCCGCACCGGGCCCGCAGGGACTCCCTTCTGCATCCTCACTGCGAGGAAAGAGAGCAGGGAGAATATTAGTCAGGGTCACAGCTAAGCGTGTAGTAAAAGACAGATACGCAAACACAAGCGTTCTCACTCAAAGCAAAACTGACACGCTTTCAAATTAAAAAAAAGGCCAATCAATCAGTCAGCCACCTTATCTTATGCACCGAAACTGGAACTTCAGAAATTAGCTCATTTATTTTGCACAATTAGGTTTACTGGAGTGTGACAGAGAAAATTTGGTGTGCACTGGGGCGTGAGGTTGGCAACAATAGAGGAGACCAACTGACTAAGTGAGGCGTTTAGTGCTGCGGTATTTACTTATCAGCGTTACTGCTGCATAGTGTTGATCTCATTAAACCATTTCAGAGTCTGATTATTTACCTTATAGGGAAGAATAAGTCATCCATCTGATTGAATGTGATTATGACAATCAAAGCTGAATACATGTGAAAACATTCACTTACTCGACTTTTATAAACAGTATGGGAAAAAGTGTTGGTTTATTTACAGTCAAGCCGCATCATTGCACCATGCACCACAAATGAGTCCTATTCCGAGGCTCACCAGTGTATAGATGCCTGAATGCTGATTGACTCAGTATTCCTTTAGCTCCTCACCACCGTTAATCAGAAACAGAATCAAACGGGTTGAATATAAACATTGACGCAGCCATATTTATTGATTAATTTCCTACAGTGATGAGTACCTATTTCATATCTTTTTATATGTGCTCCTAAAAGTCATTTAAAAAATTGTTCAGCTTGTGACTGAAATTTTAAAACATAAACAACTACACTACGAGCACATATTTATTTTACATTTAGCCAAGACCATACCTGTCTCAAGGTGTACTAAATGTTTTCTTAATGATGGGAAATATTAAGCTGATTATTTAAACACTTCTTACAGCCCATACTGAACACTAAACATTGAAATGTTTTCTATTGTTTAATGTATAAAATACAAATCAGAAAAAAATAAAACCTGAGTAAAAGGTTCTGTATAAACAACTTTAGTGCTCAAAAAAAAAAAAAAAAAAAAACTGGGATAAGTTTAAATGAACATAGATGTTTTTAAGTGACAAAATATGTATGTGTTAGCCTGTGGGATAGATGAGTCAGCTCTTTTTTTATCTTATTTTATAAATTATCTTTATGGAGGACATTCACTCACTGGACCCAAGGTCCATACAGGATGCAGGGGACAAAACAGCATTTTATCATTCGATCATCAGATGTTCTTTTTTATTGGCCAAAAAGGCACTCATGCAGTGATTTTTGATACACAATACATGTACCTGTATGTATCTGTCAAACCTTTCTGCAGCATCACACTTATAAGTTCAAAGGGCAATCAGTGAATGGTTTGGTTATTACTGCATGCTCTTTTAGAAATGTGTGTTCATTAAAGCCATGCATATGGTCAAGAAGAAGTTGTTTTTATCTCCAAGCTGTGTGTCGTGCTTCAAAAACATCATGCCACTGTTTAACATTTGTATTATTTTATTTGCTATTTAATTTTTATGAAATAATGTGTTTTATCCAGCCAACAGAGAATATACACTGTATATATAAACTTCCTAGGGGTTGTTATCTTACTGACACAAAATATCCTCACTAGAACATTTTAAAATGTATAAAACTCGTAAACATGATGTCAAAGCACCTTTTTAGTTCCATATATAATGTTACAGATCTTTCTACTTAAGTTGTTCTTTAAAACCGGATTACCTGCAGGATTTTAAACATCCCAAGGAACATATCTTTACTTAGTTTATGTTTAACATCATACCCAGAATGCATAGTAACAAAAGATAGGAAAATTTATTTTGGTTGGCATACACCTGATACTGTACTCATAGCTGCCTGGCCTATATTTTTTTTGTGTCGGTAGGGCTGGGTAAATACTGTAGGAAATCTTGGTGCAAAAGCAAATCCCTTATTAATAGTAAAAGGGAAGCTTTTTTCATTACATGTTGCTTTCCCTATATTCCAGGTTGTAGACCAATGGTCAGTTTACGACACACAAGCCTACAACAACCAATAATACAGGAATGACAGACTATAATATTCAAAACAGAGAATTTTTGGATAGACCCCTTTTCTGTTATGTTCAATCACCAGTTCTTAAACCAGCTTGTGAAATTCTTGAGAGATGTAGTTTGTTTTATTAAAGGAAAATAACTATAACACTTACCTAACAACCTGTATTAAAATTTAAACAATTTATTTTAGTCTAATTTCCTTGCCTGTGTCTACATAATTCATCATACAACAGAGGCAGATTTCTATCAGACTTTTTGACAGAAGGGAATAATTAAGTTCCAGTTTACATAGCCCTGGCTTTGTATTGACTCCATGGGGACAAAAATCGGAAGACGAAGAGGCCATTCATCAAGGAATTAATATTTCAGATGCAGTTTTAATAAGTAATACACCTCCGCATGAAAGAGACGCTTGTTATGCCCCAACTCCTCATTTTAAATGCATACATCCAATTTTAAGCCATCAGCAACTCTTCAATATTAACATGTTTACAGACTGATAACTGATTGTTTCAGTAAATGCCCACATCCCTTGCTTGTAAATTGTTATCACCATGTTCATTATTAACTGTTTCTGTTTGCACTCAATTTACAGCCAGCTTCATAAAGACTGTTCTTGGAGATGTACATCTTCCCACCCTTTCACACATTTTGCAGTGGCTGTTAAGGTCTGTGGTTCCTTTTGTCGATTGAAACTGTAATGCCAAAAGCCAAATAAGTATCACGTGGAATGTGTTAACGTGTGTTTTATCCATACGCTAACGCACAATAGGTGAATCAGCTGTACTGAAAAATGGTTGTTGCCTGGCATTACATGGGAGACAAACACAGGATGCTGGAAGTTAATGAAGTGGAGCTGCTGTATCTGAAACAATATAAAGGACTATGTGGTGTTTGTGTTAAAAATCATGAACACCATGGAAGTGCACGCTTCCCCACACTCAAATTAAATGCGAAATGTGATAGGTGATAAAATTTAAATCAAGCTGAGGAATACAAGAGGCTTTGTTACAACTGGCTCTCCAAACGCTAATAAATATTTTGAGGTGTTTCAGTAAAGAGGGACTCCACCAGTGAACTGAGCAGTTGTTGTTCGAGGGTTTTACACAGCGGGGTGAAATGACCCAAGGGTTTTCCCAAAGTGCCTCTTCGTTCATTTTGTGCTGTTTCTTGCAAAGCCGCCCTCCTATCACTGGTAACTGCTGCCTCCCTACCCTCGTTGAGGAGATAGGAGAAGTCAGACGTGGAACGGTCCCACCGCTGCAGAATCTGCTGGAGCCATGCATGGGGAGCTACTCCCGCAACCAGCCTTCCCACCGTTGATCAACAGAGCAGGGCTGCCAGCCAAGCACCACTTGGCACAGCTCCTAATGACGCCTGGCATACTGCCGCTCTCGGCAGCGTAAGGGGTAACACCTGCCAACTTTTAGTAAGGTGTAAATGTCTCTATTAACAGCATGTTCCACGTGTTGGCCTAATAAGCGGAGGGACCCAGGGCCCTTTTGCATGCAAAATTGGAATCCAGGACACACCCAGCCTTCACTCAGTCCCCTCCTGCTGTCTTTACCTGGGAAACGAGTGTTTTTAAGTTTTCAACTTAAAAAAATTTATAAATAAGTAACCAGATGCATTCCTGTGTACTTACGTGACAGAAATATATCTTGGATGACAGAGTATCACGTAAAGGTGTAGTAGCAACACTCTTCAAACAGTCAATAAATTGAATTGCAAACTTGGTTTTCTGTGCTTTATATGCAATGCAATTTGAAGAACAGATCTCAGATGCATTTTTTAAAGGTAATACAGTATAAAGAGTGTGGAAATAAATTACCTTGGTATGGTACTTGTCTGCAGTAGTGGGGCAGAAGAACAGAAGGTGACAGGTGCCTATGATGATTTAGAGGTCACCAGCAGTACGCTGTCAATCTGGCCACAGGTGGGCAGACAGGGGCAGGTCCATGCAGGTGAATATTCGGCGAGGTCTCCATCAGGACAGGATGAGCAGGTGTGAGAGGAAGAAAGTCCCAGCATGCGTTCGTCACCCAGGTCACAATCCGCCGTCGTCCTTTACAACCTTATTGGTGTCTAATAGAATTGTCTGTCCTACACAGTGTCCTCAGGGACAGGATGCAACCTGAGCAGTACTGTTTATATGTGTATGGTTTTTAACATGAGAGCATGTCAATGACTAATTTTAATTACACACAGATGGGCCTTTGCATGTACTGTATACCTATGAAATCTTAGCAATTTTAAATGTAAAATCAGTCCTGTGGAAAAAGATTCCGCACATTAAAGACTGCATTAGTAACAAAATTGTCTTACAGTCTTACATGAATGTCCTTAAAACCACTAGCTATTTTAATATATGTGAGTTTCTGCCATTTGTTAATGGTCGTTCCAGTCACAGGTGTCTCTTACATGATTTTTAATGAGTCGTTCTTTGGCATCACCATGTACTGCATCCATCCCGTCCCTCGATTTGCTGCACCACTTCATTCAATACAGGGCTGCAGGTAGCAGGCAATTTAGAAATGCCAATTAGCCTAACCAGCATGTCTTTGGACAGTGGGAGGAAATCAGTGAGCCCAGAGAATGCCAACCAAGCACAAGGGAGAGCATGCAAGCACCGCGCACACGGATCCGAGGTGCGGCTTGGACCCCGGTCCGGTGCAGGGCGACAGCGCTAAACACCATGCCACCGTGCCTCCCCCCGTACTACAGTAAATATCTAAAAATAATAGTCGGACCTCCACATCTGCAGGATCGGCATCCGCGAATTCAACCAACTGCGAATCCAAAACATTAGTTCCACACAATAACATGGATTAAATGTAATTTTTATTGTGTTAACTGATACACATATATATTATATTTTTTTAAATTAAACGAACAGAATGAAAATGCTACATTGTTGCTGACGTGTTCTGTTTGCGTCTGTACTGAACATTAACATTTATTCATTTAGCAGATGCTGTTGTCCAAAGCGAATTACAAATTAAAATGTATAGACGTTTTCCTTGTCACTCCGAACAATGCGCTATAACAACAATTTACATAGTATTTACATTAGGTATTATAAGTAATATAGAGAGTATTTTAAGTACACAAGAGGATGTTCGTAGGTTAAATGCAAATACAACATTTTATATAAAGGCCTTGATCAGCCGTGGGTGCGTCACGGAAAGCCGACTGAACATGAATGTCTATATATTTAACAGACTCGTATGACAGATGGATCCGTTAAATCAAACTGGTGAAGTTCAGGAAGTCGTGGTGGTGAAAATTATAAGGTTTAGACTAACGTTTTTCATGGATTCTCTTAGACGTAGCTGCAAATGGGCTACATTTCCGGTTGCAGATAACGAGCTGTCTGATTATTAATGTTACTAGTGGACAACGTGAAACCAGAAAGGATTTGACAGCTTGCTTTGAGAAATTATTATATTATTAGAAGAATTATAAAATGACATAGCAATGGTATTTTCATGCTCTGCAATGGCAGTTTACTTATTTGCATGCAGTTTGTGCCTTACAATTGCAGCAGCGCTGCAACTCATTTTCAGACACGTTCTGATTCATGACAGGAAAATCACCCCTACAGACAGTATACATTTGAAATAGGCTGGATTTCTCAAAGCACTGCTCATGCTTTCTTTGCAGAATACATTCTGATCTTCTGAATCAGTTATTACCTAACATTTTATAATGTGTTATATATAAAAATAAAAAAACATATATATATATTTATATTTTCCAAGGGAAATATATAAAACATATATATATATTTCCCTTGGAAATCTTTAGGATGTGCTGGAGAAGACTTTAGAGAGGGGTTTGACTCTCTTGTCATCAGTATAAGATTTTGGTAAAAAATAATGACATTATTTTGACGACCTTATGCAACGTCTCAGCAAATCCATATTTGCATACAATTTTTTTGGGAGAACCTGGCCATTCAGTAGAATCAGATACTCAGCTGACTTAATTTTATTGCTGCATAATGTTACTGAGCTTAGACTAGACCAGTTGAAGCAATACCAACTAATAACACTGCCTCCAGAGCTACTTGTGACTTTTTTTGGCCAGGCAGTGTATGTTCTAGATGTTCGTGAACAAAGCTGATGACCTATCTCATCTGGCCCATACAGTACCGGCATTTGTGGTACCGGGTTATCCTTTGTATTCTGTAGCATAATCTAATACCATTCTAATGCCAGGCATTTGACCACACACGTGTGTATACACAATAACATCCCAGAAGGCAGTGCAGTCCTTCAGCTGGCATGAATGTACCATACACCTGTACACCTGCACTGTGCAGAGAAAAGGAAACGAGAAACAGAGTTCCCATCAAGCACAATAACACAAAGTGTTGCGGATCAGCGACGAAGCCAGGTTGATGAATAGAGACAAACAACACTGAATGTTTACTTAACACAATTAAAAATGTGGCATACACGGGGTGGATGATAAATCATTTACTTAGCCCACTTCACTAATATTGCCGAATCAGCAATGAAGTGCCAAATTTTTTGGTTCCCTCAATTATTAATGCACTATTAGCATTCTGAACTAGGTCAGACATTATGGGTGTGCCAGGCTGCCCTTCATTCATTTTAATCAAATGTATTAACTGGAATTTTGATCAATTTTGACATATAGATGATGAGATGATTATTTTTAGGCCTCTTTAATTAAAAGAAATACGCTTATTATGGTTCCACAATCTTCTCATTAATGCAGCACACCACACTTTGTGGACGGTTGTGATCAGTAATTTTGAAAAAGCAAAATGCTGCGATTTTTATGCGATTAAAAAAGTTGGCTGTGAAAGTTCTTGTGCTACCTGTAACGAATGAGTCCTGTCTCATGACAAATCATAAAGTGTGACGTGAAAGCGAATTCAGGACACGCTGATTTTTTGTTGCGTTATTTTTAACGGCACACAGGATCGATGGTCTTTTCTTCTGTTTGCCAGTAACTGACTTCCCAGGCCTATCGGTTTTAGCGCTTAACTCCCAAACATTCACAGCTGTCATTTTAACCTTTTTTTGTTGTTTAACCACTCTGGCACTGACTGTTTCACCACATTGTGCCAGTATGTCAGGCCGTCAGTAAAACTGTTAAGTCAATTCAATTCATTTTTATATAGCGCCTCTCATAACAAGTTGCCTCAAGACACTGTTAGCCTTTGTCTTCTTCTTCCTAGTTTTGAAATGAAATGTTACTGCATTTTGCAAAGAGGAATTTATTTTGACTCATGTATGTGAGTCTGGTGCTACATTAACATTGACTTATATATTACACAATGAATTATTTAGTACTTACACTGCATTTAACCTAGATAGAAGTGAGGTATATTGGGAATAGGAGTTAAATTTATAATACTGTAGGTTACCATGTAAAAATACCAAGGTAACAGTAACAGTATAATACATGTTATGGGCACAGTCCCACGAATCTATTCACCTGTCACTTTTAAATGCCCTCTACCTATAATATTTCTATTTGCTTGTAACTTTCGGTTTTTTTTCCTCCATTTTTTTTGCACATATTTCAAATGTTCCTGCTGGCAAAGCCCTAGATCACAGGATTTCTCAGTGCAAAAGGATTATAACAGACCCTCTGGGATAAATAACATTTTCCCTCTATGGCAAAGCAGCAGCAGCTGTCTGTGCCACCACACTGTTTTAGCATGTGTCCAGTGGACATCGTGCTGCTGAACGCTGCACGTTGTCGACCCCTTTATAGAACGCCTCTGCAGATGTTCTCAGTTAATGCGCCGGCTGCCTGAAGTGAGTGTGCAACACCATGTCCGGACTGCAAAATGAGCAGCTCAGATATGTGACATCAGGATAAATGGGTTTGTGAAGCCGTGGTGGGAGCTATGGGATTTCAGGGGTTAACACTGGGTTCTGCTTTTGTAGGATACAGCAAACCTGCCAAACTCCTGTGGCTTCAGCCTCATTTACTGGGACGTAGGAGAACCACTTCCAGAACACATTCCTCCTTAAGTAACATAAATGTGACTAAAGTCATCTGTTCCATTTGGTCTCAGCAAAACAGTAACATTGCTGAATAATACATCAGGAACTGATCAATCGCGATTAAGGCTGATGGACTGGTAATTATGTACTGCAAACCTGTTTTGCGTTGTGCACCAAAGGCTGCGCATGTAACTGCAAGGACGAGTGACGCCACTTCTGTGGGTATATGGGATATGCAGGAATGGTTAAAACAACACGTCTCACCCGGACGTACTGACCGCATTTTCCCAGTGCAAACACTGCAGGCAATACACAAAGAACAGCACCTGCGCAAACTTCTCCTGCATTCTTTCTGTACCTTATCGTCCATGCAGTGTGTTCCCAGTTGCATTTTCAGTATGAAAGAATGCTCCCATTGTTGGCGTGCAGTACAGCAAACTACAGCTCCCTGTCTCTGCTCTCCCAAAGCAGACCTGCGTTGCCACACCTAAAACAAATGCTGCTATTTTCAACTTGAGGTGCTTCAGGTACAAGCTCTTAAATGCGCCCCCCCACCCAACCTTTATTTTGTAGAACAGTCGATGCAGTTTTCAGCCTCACTTATGGAATGACAAATAATTACTTGTGGATGTGGTTTAAAAAACTACTTCGTAAATATTTGCCAAATACTGATATAATAATGGAATAGCTACGCAGGTAAGGGTCACAAGGGCTCTGGAATCCATCCCAAACACCACAGGGTGCAATGCAGGGTACACTTTGGGGTAGGTGCCAGTGTAACCCGATGTGCTTTGATACACCACACACGCATACACACATACACAGACATTCACACACATGCACGTACACACATATGCATGCATACACACATGCACACAACAGACAGCTCTAAATGTTTTGTTTTTTTTTAATACAAAAAATCCATACTACATTACTTACTGATTTATAAAGTTTAGTTTGGTGCACCAAAGTAAATGAAGTAATATGCTGCATTCACAATATGGTTACAGTCAGTGAAATTATATTTAATACTCATTTACCACAACAAACTGTAGAGAAGCCAGTCTCATCTCGATAACAAAAACCTGGTTCCAAACGATTTCTTCCCATCCATGTTAAATTGTATATTGAATACAACTTAACATGTCAGAATGGAGAGAATCGATGTGCCTGCGTAAGGTTTAGGAAGAGTGTGGTTTATGTTTTCCAGTCCTCATAAAATTGGCAAACCGACACATCGGTGGCAGTCATTGTGAGCATAAATTCAGTTGGGTGGAATAATTAAAGCAAAGCATGTCAATAAAGGCCTTTATATCACCTAACTCTAGCCATATTCCATTCCCAACCTGTAACTCATAAATTTGTTATCTTTGTTTCCCCTCCTTCAACAACAGGCCATTAGAATTAATATGTGTCCCATAAATATACTGAAAGGAGCTTAACTTTGTTAGATAAGGTCATTTACATCTCACTCAATCAATTAAGAAAACTTAAATTACTTTGTTAGGTGCGGCTAGCCAAGCAGATAAAAGGGAAGGTATGCATTTGATAATAAAGGTCCATTCATTCAATTAGGTTTATTCTTTACTACTGTAATTTGGAGAAAACTTAAACGTTAAGCTTTGATCAGTCAATCTAAAGTTAGAATGAGGCCAAAACAATTCCTTCATGTTCCCCGATTCCTTCGAATCATTACAAATCAAGTAAATAAATTTATAGAGCTTTCAGTGCATTAAATCCTTTCAGGCGTAAACTGCATGTTTATGATTTCAGTATTACTGATTTGATATTTGCTTTGAAATCTTTAGCCTGTGTTAACAGATGTTGACGTGCTTTGGAATTTTGCGCTGTACAACATTTTATTGGGGCACAGTAATATCTTTGCATACTTTAGGTGGTCTCTAGCATTGCTTGGCTCTTGAACCCGTATCCTTTTCCTTATCGAGAAGCATCCTGTGCTCATTCTCTTGTGGTGAAGGTCCTTTGGTCCTTGCACACCAGGTAAAGTATTGATCTCTGAGCTCATGGTGCTGAGAATTCTTCCCAGAGCTGCCAAAGCCTTTTCTCTCAAACACGGGAGGCAAGGCTGGCCTTGAAAGGAGCCTGCTGCCAAGCAGAGAGGAAACCAGGTGTGTTTGTCGGCTGCGCCTTGGGCAACAGGCAGCTGCATGTTGGAGCACACCCGCCCCTCAGCATAAATGCACGGACCCGTCTCCAGGTGGAGAAGCGATTACTCTCCTCAAAACTGCTGGCCATCCTTCCTGAAAGGAGGGCATTTAGCTGGTAAACTGCAAACTTGGCCAGTAAAAAAAGTGCTGATTTGCCACACAATGTGCATTACCTGGAAAGGCCCTCCCAGGAATGTAGACACCTGAAGGTCATATTTGGGAAGGTTATGTTGTTACAAGGTGGCTGCTTTTGGACTTTCTGATTGATTGTCTTAAAGAACTCTGCAGTCAAATTTAGGTAAAACAACTGTTTTTCTGTGTCATGTATAAAATGACGTGATCAATTTGTTAGTTTTAGCCTACATTCTAGGCAGGATGGCTCTTTTTAGAATGCTGGAATTACAACCTTGACAATAAGGTGCTGAATCACAAACTGATTTGTTATTCACTGGTGAGAAATTATCTGAAATTTAATGTGACCACTAATGTGTTCACTAGCAGATATCCAGAAAGATATTTCTGAGAATAATGATCTTCAAGCACCCTTTGACAAATATTGAAGTGGTGTTAATCTGGTTTTCCACAGTAGAATGACTGTTGTGGTGTTTTCTCATCTTGCAGGATGTAAACAAATGTATCCAGACTGATGACAGTGCTGTTTTATGGTGTACGTTGAAATGATTAAAGAGCATTCATTAATAAGGCCTAATGTGTGATGCATGTACTGTGGTTTTCATCTGTCTGTTTTCTGTATGGCGCGTGCATTTTTGTTAATGATCCATTTCAAGGCTCATTAATGTAACCCGTTTTACAATATGCAGCATTTCTTGCTCATAATTCTTCCAGTGGGCAATAATGCGCCCTTATTTTTTTCTATATCTTATATGACGCATGCATTACTGTACCAGAATTTGATGTTTAGGCAGTCCCCCTCCGCCTCCAGCCGCCCCGTCCTGTCTTGTGATGCCACTTTGCCAGTTAAAGTCACAACAGGCTATGGGGCAAAAGAAGACAAAAGCAGGTGCGGTCATCAAAATGGCCCATGGTAACTGTCAGAAGCATGGCACAACAGAATTATATGACAGCTTCCCTGTAGGATGCACTGTCACATCATGAATTTCTGAGCTGAGCAGCGTGGAGTCATTGTTCAGAACGCCCATCGTGTTAGCCCTGTCTTTGTTCATGGCGTGGCCTCCTTCAGCCCCTTTGCAGGTGTATGCCGGTGAACTCTCTCCTCGTGACAGACGGGCTCTATTTTTCACGGAGAGTGATGTCCGCTCTCATCTGCTGCAACAGTCCCATCTTTGTCAGACCTGTGCCGCTAACCCATTGTACACACGTTATCACCCTTGGTAAATATATGACAGGCTTCAGCCTCTTGCTTTGTGATATATATCTTGGGGCATTATCGCTGACAAACGGTGGAGTCGTCAAGCAGAGTGCCATATGGCACCTTCCTCGCCTGCTCTGAGGGTCCTCGCTCACACAGCATCACGGCAGCGTGCGGACGCGACCTGAGAGGGGCCTGCTCGCCACGCACGCACCAGCACGGGCCCTGCCAACACCCTGGTCTCCACCTGGGCCTTGGTGCCGTTGTCGTTTTAATAGAATGTGATCACTTCAGAAGTCGCCCGTGGCTAACTCTGTTAGACAGCTTTTTTCAGCTCCTTGGTGATCTTCGTAAGGGTGGTTCGCAAGAGGATTAGGAGATCTAATTAAAGAGATTATTTAATGTTTGCCGCCATTTGTGCGGGGGAGGTCTTCGAAAAGAGACAATACTAACATGCATGCACGCACGCACACACACACACACACACACACACACACACACACACACACACATAAAAGACTGATTGCGAGATACAGGAGGTTAATAAAAATAGATGAATAACATATATGTGCTGGCATGTGCCATATGAAAAATTTTATTAGGAGATTATAATAGAAGAGTAGGGGATTTAATTTTATCCATAAAGTTATTTGTAGATTCATTTCACATAATTTCTTCATTTTGCCTTCTCCTCCCACAGTAAAGGAGGCAGCGGCCTGCTATTGTAGGCACTATCAGTGATGAATTGTAAAATTTGCATGTATTTGGGAAGACTTAAATGTATATGCTTGGCATACAAAAGTTAAAAGATTTTACCACAATGGCAATTCAGGCATTTTTCTTCTTATGTAGACTAACAAACAGCCTTCTGCTACATACCCCCCTTTTTTGTTCATAGATGTCCATAGAAATGACAGCGTCCACATCTCAGTCCCAACAAATGAACATCACGGTGGGGATGGGGGGGAGACTGTATGATTTCTGAGTCAGTTGTTTTCTTATTGTTCATCCAGCCAGTTACCCTCACTGTCAGACCGCATGTGCATCTCTGTGACAGCTCTGCAGTCAGGCTGGATCCCCCTTCAAATGAGCGCCTCTTTCAATCCCTTCGTTTGCTTGTTTATGGATGTGACTTCACACTAAATAAATTAAAAAATACTCCTCTCCCAGGGGTGAAGTGTGTGTTTGCATGTGAACTGGTAACAAGTGGAATAATGCAATTAACTCCCAAAGACATCTCAGGAGAGAGAAAGGCACTTCGCAATTTTCTACCAACATGAATTAATGGGTTTCAGCCTAAGGGGAAGTTAAAAACTGACAGTCTCAGAGGCATAACGCAACCGCCCTTCTTGTACACAGAGTGTACTAAGTGGACGAGACATCCTGTCAGTCTCACAGCACTTCCTGTAGCAAAATAAATCACTCTGAATGTAAACAGCTTGGCAGATGAGTGCTGTGAAGTTCTGTCATTTTGACAACATCCCCTGTTTTCTCAGTACAGCTCTAACTGAGTATTTATTGCACTCTGTTCTACAACATCCTAATATGGATGTAAAAAACTTTTAAAAATGTAGACATTACTGTAAGTCCACTGTGCAAAAAATTATTTTAAATTAAGTAAACAAAATGGAGTTATATAGATTTAAAATTTTGAAAATTAACATAAAGTACAATGTACTAATGTAAAAGCTATATTTTTACATGTGCATTGGACTGGTGTGGACAAAATATCTTTTATTATAAATAAAACACCATTAGTTGGTGGGACTGTGTGTGGAACAAGGCTGATATAATCAAATAATTTCCATAAGACTTTCACAGATTCTGAAAGAACGAGGCCACATGCCTTGGGGTGTCACAGTGTGTCCGGGTGCCCTGGTTGTGTCACCGCACCCCCTCGTTCTCTCGCTGTCTCATTTCCTTGTTCCCTCATTTGTCTATGAGTATTTGCACCTGATTTTGGTTTCCTGTTTGTCATTATTTTGGTTTGGTGTTTTCACTTTGAGGCTACTTGGTGTTAGTAAATTTGGTGGTTTGTTGCATGTGAGTATTTCGTTGTAAACATCCCATTCCTGCCTGGTTCCCATTTAGGTGTCCCGTTGATTGTTCCCTGCTTTGTTTCGCCCTTTACGTTTTGGTTTGTTCTTGTTTCTTTGAGAATAGACCTGCCCTACATCCTTGGCCAATAATGACACGGGTGCTTTTATGCATTTATTGACAAGTGGAATAAAAACTGTCATGCATTATTGCTATTTACACTTGTGATCATAAGTGATGTGTGACTCAAAATGGATCACAGCAATATTGGTGAAGAAGTGTTTCCCTGGACACTGGCAGAAATATTATTGTTAAACTGAAATATAGCAGAACCTATTTCCCATCACAAACCATGGGTGGAACTAGAGTAGGCTGTATAAAGTAGATAGACATATCGGTGGTTAGCCTTGGTTCTATTCTGGACAACAGTTCAGGGGTATACAAAATGTTTAGAAATGCATTTCAGTTACTTCAGAACCGTGCTTTCAGGACGCATGCGTCTAAAATATTACCTTGCGTGTCAATTGGGCAAAAGATCTATTTTAAAAATAAATTCGATGTTCACTTTTAATCTTTTCTACTGCTGAAATGCATATAGTTAAATATCAGTTAAGCGTGGAAAAAATTGTAACTAGCGAACGCTAGCTTTTAGTGAGGACGGACTAATGACTTGCAGTGCGTTCAGGTACAGTGACTATGAACTGTGCGGTGTCATGTCTTTGCGTGCCTTGCCTGTATGTGACGTTTCTTCGTTGCTGTAGGCGCTCACACGAGGGGGCTTCTTAGTCTGAACCACCTCCCTCTAGAGTAATGTAACATAAAAACACCTGCCAAAGTGAGCTACAGCCTGCAACTGCTTACACAGAACTAAGAGTAAAATACCTCTACTCTGCCGCACCTAATTTTCAGTCTTTATTAGTGTTTGACTTCACCGTCTTTGTTAAGCTTGAGGTTGTACGTTATCTGGTCATTGGACCAATGCATTATAATAAAACGCGATATAAAAATAAACCGTTTTTTGGTAAGCGGAACATCTGCACTCGTCCTATTTACGTCTAGTCGTACTTCATATGTCTTTGTGGTTGTTGTAGGTTATGCACTTTGTTATGTTGTATGCTTCAGTATCGTACGGAATGCAAGAAAAAAAAATGACAAAACACAAATCAGCGAATTTCTGCCTGTAAATGATTCATTAATTCCAAAAAGAGGTATCAAAATTACCTAATCATCAAGGAACAAAATTTGGCACCATTATACACTACGAGCATGGATGAGACTAATTTACTAAACATACCCTCCAGTCACATAATTACATGTAATTTTACCGGCATAATTAACTAATTTAATTACTACTCCTCAAGAGCATCAATTATTGATATTACAGAGCATTCAGACAGCGCTCTTGACGTGGGCTGCATTCAGAGGACAGAAAACACATGCTTGCTCTCAGAGGCTTGGCTGTCTTCTCCCAAACGCAATGGGGGAAAATCCCTCTGATGGCGAGTGGCTCGGAGCCCAAAGCGAAAGCCCGCGTCGGGTGGAATTAGAAGCAAGTGTCACATATTCTGATTCTCACAAGTTCCCGATGCAGGCGTCAGCCTCAGGAAGAGCATAAAACAAGGAGACTGGATTCCTGTTTACTCATTTCAACTCATTTCAGGTATTCCTAGTCCAGGTGTTAATACCAGACCATGGTACTGTTCTCAGTGTCTCCGAGTTGTATATTAAGAGAAGAAAAGGCTTACCTTAACTTTTGCTTTAAGTTAAAAAGACATTTTTATGTTTGTTTTTCTTATATAACATTCACTAAAATGTGATTCCCTTCTTGTGTAAAGTTAAATTCAACGACAAAACAAGAACAGATTTTAAAATGGCTTGTCTCAGTGAAAAGACATAGTTTTGTTATAGAAAGACAGCCATTGCTGTGCTGATTAAAATTCTGATATGCAAATCTAATTGACAGAGGGCTAAAGTTTCATCTATGAGTGAGCCCACTTTAATGAACTCCCGGGGAGCTGGACGTGACCACGCATTAATGTTCTTAATATCACAGGGACTGTTTTGGTCACAGTGGATCTTCAGAGGATGCCACCTCTAATTTTTTTTTCCAGTGGTGCATTGTGGGCGGGCATCACTTAAGCCTTTCAATTCCGCGCCGCAAATCTAAAGTGACACACCGGCCCTCAGAGCAGGGCGCTTTACCAGAACCTGGGTGGAGACTGCCTTTATGCATGAAGTCAAAACACGGAGAGCCTCTTTCATCACTGGCAGTGCTGCAGAATGTAATGAAGAGCAGGTCGATTTCCCCATTTGTGTGTTATGCAAAACCCAGTGACCTCATTTATAACTTTCAGGCATGCTAATCAACTCGGTCAAAACACCAGATATATTACATGCTAAAGCATCACGTTTAATCTAAATATGCTATGCCTCGCTAGTCTGCAAGATGTGAGGTTTCCCAAGAATGTGAAACAATTAACTTTGTTTTATCCTGATGTGCCAGAAGCAGTATGAAAAAAAAACTAAAATAATTCACATATATTTATTGTATAATACTATCAGACTACATTTGTTGTTGTAACTACAATTTTATTTGCTCATAGTTGATATTTATCTCTGGTTAACAGGTCAAAAGGTGATGGATTCACTGCTACTTTCCAAATAAGTTAAAAGCTACTCTCCCTCTCTTTAGGGCTGTATACTGTAAGCTGACATGACAATAAACACTAATGTTATGAGGAAAAGACTGTGTACATCTATATAAGTCCCAAAAATCTAACTGAAGTGTAAAAAATGTATCCTCAACCTTTTACTCTTTGATTTCATTCCACCGTTATTTTAAATCACTTGTGAAGAGTGTTTTTAACTTTGTCTTGTTCTATGTGATGACAGTCCCTCAGCCTCGCACCAGTACAAGGAGTTTCTGAGATAAATGCTCCACACTGTGCATTTACAGCGATACATCAAAGATATACGCCGATGAGCCAAAACATTACAACTGCTCACAGGTGTACTGAATAACAATGATTATCTTGTAACAATGGTGCATGTGAAGGTCTGGGATGTAAGACGATAAGTTAACAGTTGGTTCTCGTGGTTAATGTGCTGGATGTGTGAGAAATGGGCAGGTGTAAAGATCTGAGTGACACTGGCAAGGGCCAAATTGTAATGGACAAATTGGGTTGCAGAAATTGAAGAAGCCCAATAAAGCTTGTGGGCCTCCTTCAGCAAGATCATGTACCCTGCTACACTGCACAAACTGTTCAGGAGTATTTTGAGGACCATTATGATGAATTCAAGGTGTTGACCTAGCCTCCAAATTCAAGTCTATCAAGCATCAGTGTGACACGCTGAAATAACAAGTCCGATTTTGCGGCGGCTCCGCCTCACAAGGTACAGGAATTAAAGAGCCTGCTGCTAATGTCTTGCCACCAGATACCACAGGGCACCTTCAGCAGTCTTGTATAGCCCATGCTTTAGTGTATCAGAGCTGTTTTGGTGGCATGTGGATGACCAATAATATATTAGGCAGGTTGTCATAATGTTTTCCCTCCTTGTTGTACTTTTCCTATCAAGCTTATTCATATGAACTCTTTTAACTCATTCATTCATATGAACTCGATTTAATGTCATACAATGCAGTTATGTACCTTTTGTTATTTCTATTAATACTGTGCATGCACTTGTGCACGCGCACACACACACACACGCTCACACACACACACACACACACCAGTGAAAAAATTGTTTAATGTTAGCATGGCTTAGAGCTGACGTTTACTGAAAAACATGTTCAAAATTATTTTATAATTACGCGCTCCAACATTTTCTATGTGACCTTTATTTCCACAACTGTTTTCTCTGCAGTTGGGATGATTTATTATAAAACGTTTATTTGATAACCAATGTGTTTTCACTTACATTTTAGTTTGTAACTAGCTTATTTCTTGGTTTTTATCAGAACTCTAAATGTTTTGTGGGATTAAAACCTATTTTATTTTTTAAACTAAAAGAGCATTATAGCTTTGTAAGGATTCGTTCATATGTATACGCAGGGACATGTGTTTTTATATATTTTCAGTGATGGTATTATTAGTTATTTCTGTTGTAGAGCGTTATGATATAAATTGTTAAACACTAAAAATGTATTTAGTGATTTAATTATTACATTTAAAAGACTGCACAGACACAGCCATGTAACATTAAGTCAGTACTGGTCATGTGCCTCACTCACTCTGGGCAAAAGGTCGGCCAATAATGTTCTGTGAATTGAGGAGGGGAGGAGAGTCTCTACTAGTTTGTGTTGGAGTCCTGAGGCATGCTTTCTGCATGTAAACTACAGGTGTCCTGAATTTGTTGACAGACATTCGTGCCAAGATTATATTTAGACCATGCAGGCATTACAGTGAGATTAAAAGAATCCCATTCATTGGAAGCTTTTAGGTATTGACAAGCATGATGTGATCTTTGCTGATGATTGGACAGATTTCTGGCTTTCTGATCCACCACACCACCAGATGTACCCTATAGTTGTTACCTATCACATTGCCACTCATTATCAGGCTGATCCCTTCATCCTCTTGTTCATCTCACTTAATTCCCAGGTAATAAATCCTAACAGCAGCATTCAGCAGAAATATCACAGGCTAAAATTTGTAAAAAAAAAAAAAATGTTAGAGACAAAAAATGTTGACTCTGCCTTCTTCACTGTTCTGCATAGAGCGGTCACTGTTTTTTTTGTGCTCATGAGCACAAACTTGTCAGCATTTATTCATGGAATGTTGGAGAAAGGTAGGATCTCCTGGTACAGGATGGCATTGTGCATGATCTCCACATGACTGCCACAGTGGAGCTGTTTAAGTTCCTATTTATCAGGCTTGTTCCAAACACACTGGCAGGCTGCCAGTTCTCATGCCTCTTTAGGCAACCATGACTCTGTCAACGCTTTGTTTGTTTTCAGCCGAGCGTGATTCCAAAGAACGTGTCTTGAGTGTTTCCATAGCCTGTGTTGTCAGCAACGTGATTGAGCAGCACCTTGAACCTCCATAGAGACACAACGTCAGCATCCAGTGTAGTGCAGCTCTCTGAACTCCAATATTTATCCGGGGATGGAAATGGAAAGCGCCTGGGTACAGCAGCACAACCAGAAACCAAAACTCTTAGATTTGTACGGACTGGAGACGTGAGCTCTCGAGGGAAGCACACATCTGTGTGTTTGTGTGATACGCCCCCTCATCAGCGAAGAGCGTGAAGAAGTAATTCGTAAATCAGAGAACATTACAGGTGCATCCACATTCCTCTGTAATTAATGTTTATACTGTGCACCTTTTGGGGACAGTGGAAAAATGATCTTTGGCTCACACAACCTTTTGGTCGAACTAAATGGGAGGGGTGTCAAGGAGACTGAACGCTGAGATCCATATTCATTAGTGACATCATCATCATCTTCATCACCTGTGCCACCTGTCTGCTTTGGCACATACTCAGAACCACTCCTGTTATTACCACAGTTATGGAGTTTTAAAATGTCACATTTCTGTTATACATTTATGCTGTAAGGTTTCTGCTAAATTTAAATCATCATGAGTTATCCACTTCTTTTCTTAGTCTCTAATTACCCGCTGGTGACCAGTGATTCTCTCTCTCTCTGTCTCTCTTTCAGTGTTCAGGACAGCTGGAGTTTGGGACCTGCTGTACATCACTGCAGCAGAAAAATTGTAACATTCTGTCAGCAAGTTATTTAAGGCAGGCAACATACCAGTGAGGAGGATGCTTTTTCAGTTCAATCCCAGGTACCATGTTTTCTCAATGGTACAGCTGTCCGGAATGTAAGAAAGGCAGACAATCATGTGACATGTTGGTGAGAATTTGCAGAAGCTACCTAACTGTAAGTTGCAGCTCAGAATCCTCCTTCATTAATTCAAAATAAATGAGCAAGCTGGGGCAGACAGAGTTTATTAATAATATGAGAGAAATAACTCTACTTATACCCAGCAGTGATTGGTTATTCTCCCTTTGATTAATTAAGCCCTTAATGTGCTATCAGCTTGTTATTAACTGTTTTTGTAAGAACACCGGGGAGTTCTAAGCAGAATAGAGAAATTTTTGAACTGCCCCAGGCTACTGAAATTTGGCCACATGCAAATGAGCACATGAGCATATGAGGTGTACCTCTGAGCACACATGGACCCGTATTTCAGCTTGAACAAGTTCCTCTGTGCCAACTGCCAGGAAGGCAGCAAGATGGACCCTTATTGTGCATTTGAGAAAAAAAAAAACAATAATTGTTTCCATATTGATGCCAAGTACAAAACTGGGCCCTGAAAGCCGGAATGAGGCCTTGTAGTAAAATTCTTAAATGGTAGACTTTATAATTAGAACACATGTAATACCCATTTTTATCTTTAAGTCAGCTGCTTGTGTGCTGTTAATAGCACTCTTCAGTTCTATTTTACAGGACATTGCTTTGTTCCCTGACTATGCATTACCTGGCTCTCCATGTCCATTAGTGGCGTTTGGGGGCCACAGCATCTGACGCTCTGGAGTAACACTCATTGTGTGAGTACAGTTAAGCACAGAGCTGGCCCATTTTCAAAATTAAAGACCACCAGATTGGCGTATTACACTCTGATGAGGCTACCTTTCGTATTGCAGTCCATGTTGCAGTTTTCATTTTTATGTCGAGATTAAGGTAAGGATAAAATGTACATGTTCATTCTATTACTGAATTAAGCAACCTCTATTACATATACTGTTAAAATGTAGAGTGTGTACTGTGTATGCCAGGCAATGATTTGTAATCCTATTCCTAGTTTGCCTATTTCTTTCCTAAATGAGGAGTGTAATTACGTCTTTAGAAGTTCTCAATCACTGTGGAAAAAATACAGACATTCAGCCAAGAGTGGCTATTTGTGCGCATTTCTGAAATGTCAGTTTATTACTGAGAAAAGACAGATTTCATAAATGTTAGTCTCTCAGAACCGTGTTAATATGTACCTAGGGAGGTAATATGCAGTTTGAACTCTTGAATAAGAAAATGGGGTAAATATAAAGCATAAATTTTTTTGATGTGCACAGAATTAGTTTATTCCTCGATGAACCTGGAAGTCGTCAATCCATGCTGTATGTGCTCAGTGTGGAGAGCGTCAGGTTTGTGGAGTCCAGTGAAACTGTACAAGCAACTGAGTGCGAGGGAGGTGGATCCAGACGCAGAGGTGTGGATTTCCTGGTTTTTAATGCGGTTCTCAACAATATGAGCAGAACTTGGGCCATTTTGAAAGTGAGAAACCTCAGGCACAGGGTAGATAGCAGTAACTTCATTCCTAAGCAGAGAAACACAAACAAGTCTTAGGCACACAGAGCTCCACAATACTTCAGAGAGAACAGATACACATATGGTACTTAGCAGCAGGTGAAACCGCTAATTAGATTCTCAGCACTGTCTGCTGCACTGCACGGGACAACAAGATGTCAAATGTAAGCAGACCTTTAAAGGACCGCATACACGGTTCAGCTAAAGTAAGGATCGAACTGTTTTAAGTATGAGTGCAAGCCACGATTGCTGCCACACCATTAATAAAAGTGGTTTGTGGCTCCCAGGGCTTTGTTGCAGCACTACAAGGCTTCCTGATAACTGTTTTTAGAAAACTGTCTTTAAACGTAATGTTACTTGAGTGCCAGTACAGACCCAGTTTGTTTCCGAAGCCAAATCAACTGCTACGTCTGAGGCACAAAACAGTCTCTGTACATTAATGACACGTACAAGGCACCCCTCCCTGATGTGCTGGGTGTAGGGGTGGCCAGCTGGGCACTGAAGTGAGAATTAGCTCACTGATGTCAGGAAGGAACCGAGCGACCCCGCCAACCTCCTAATTGTATTCGTAGAGGCAATCCAAATGTCCAGGGCCCGTGGAGAATGTGCCACATGAGTGTGGCTCTGCCCGACGGGACTGTGACGTGTGCCACAGACACGGCCACAGAGGATCCTGACAGCACACTCGGCCCGCTTTCACATCTTGTGAGCCAGAAGAGACCCGCACTTTACAAATATTTGTGTCGTGAGGAAAGCCTGGTAAACTCGTGTCCTATGTGGCCAATTGGCATACGATCCCATACGTCGCTCCGGAGGCCTTTTATGGCTTGCTGCGCAGTGGCCAAATGTTCTATTGTTACAACAGATGGAGCGAAACCTTTTGAATCCAGTGTATTAACCTACTTGCTCTTGAGGCACAAACAAAAAGGCAGTAATGAGTGGTCAAAAAAATAATTCTCACACTTAAACTTGTTAAATGTGTTTTTGAATTCATTTAAAATTTTTTATCTCCCGGAACACATTTACATCAGGATATTTTGCATTTATAGCCACAGATCACAATTTTTGTATGCTGTCAGAATGATCTTGCCTATAAAAATTAACACATACAGATTAACCTAACACACTGGGTCAAAGGTGCTTTTAAGAGAAAATGTTAAAAATTATTGTCATTGCAAAAACAGTGAGATGTTTTGTGAATTTACAGTACTATACGTTAATTAACTAAAATAAATCAACAATAGTGAGAAACATTGCTGTAATTTTTAGGCTTTAATAAAAAACTACAAATGAAAACACTTTCAGGTAGACTTATTGACAAGACAGGCCAAAAGTAAGATTTATTAAAATAGAGATAAAGTAGACAAATAGGAGAGGAAGTTTTTGTTTGAAATTCTGAACCACTGTGGAAATGACAGAGATGTAGGATCCAATTATCATACTGAAGTAGCACCGGACTCCTTGTCAGTCGAAAAACCCTCTTCCATCCGTCAATGTGTCATTGCAATTTTCTTTCGCCACATTCGAGACACCTATTGTGCGCCATAAAAAACCTTACAGAAGTGCTTAACGTTTCCCCCCCACATCAAAGCGATGCTCGGGTAATTTCCGTGGTGCAGTATCCCAATGCAGGCGCGCGAGGTGCATGGACAGCCATCGCAGCCGGTCCCTGCGATGTGATTGGCTGTGGTGATGACAGGCCGCCTGTAACTGTGTCATGTTAGATTATCGTATGTGGAGGAAGCACAATGGCGGTGAAGAAGGAGTTTGGGGGTGGGGGGTATCAAAAACCCTTCTTCACTTGTTGGCAAGTTATCCTAGAAGAAAAGGTTGGCCTCGCTCTCTCTCTCTATTTTTTCCCCTCTCTTTCTCTCTCTAGTAAGTTTAGCTGCTAGGGCACCTCATCACCAATCACATGACCTCTTTACTTTAATTCACATGGAAACCAGCATGTGAGTTTAAGTAGCACTTGACGCTAAGCAGTTCTGGGCTTGCCCACACCTGTTACACTGCATCTTATACATACAACAAAGACCAGCTGATCAAACAGTTATGTGTGCTTTGTGTGAATAACATTGTTACATGCTGAGGCAAAGACAGCACTGTGCACTGTACAGAGAATTGCACGGGTTGACCAAAGCACAAATTGATCCATCAAATGCCCTTAGAGAGGCTGGGGAGGTGAGGGGGCTGAAGTGAAAAAATACAGTGGTACCTTGACTTGAGAGTTTAATTCGTTTCAGAAGATTACTCCTAATGCAAAAAAACCTGTATCTCGAAACAATTTGTCCCATAGAAAATAATGGAAATCCCATTAATGCGTTCCGCAACCCCAAAAATATTTATATAAAAATCGGTTAACTTGGTATTTTATGCTAAATAACAGTAAGTTTCCTAACAAATAACAATGCTAAATCTGATGTTTCCCTTATGAGAGTACAACGCAGACCGAGAGCCAGCAAGCGGGAAGCGGGTGACCAGGCATCCCATGGTTTGCCGCCCGCGCCTTGCGGGAAACAAAGCGTACCCACGCTCTCGTCCTCAGCTTGTTCAAACAAGTGCTCGCAAGTCGCAGCCAATCGCTCGTATGTTGCGCAAGTTTTTATTCGTACTGGGAGTCTCGTTCCTATTGGACAAAAATGGTGATACCAGCATGTATACAGCTCTTGTAACTCGAGTTGGAGCATTTTTTAGCGAATATTTTCAGTCGTATCTCGATTTACTTCCAAGTGGGGCACTCGTATGTTGAGGTACCACAGCATAAGGAATGGGTAAGGTGTTAAACGTCTACTCAGAGGGCTTTGCAGCAATTTATTTTTATGTTTTAACTTTACAACAACATTCAAAACTGTGAGGAAACTTTTGTACTTAAGTTAACTGGCAACTGCAGTGTGACTGTCAGAACGTACATGATGATACACCATACGGCTGTACGTTGAGATAAACTGCCAAGAATTTGGCTATTCTTACACACGACAATGCTTGATGTAATGAAGATTTTCACTTTGTCAAACTTTGTCAGGTTTCTGGATTGTCAGAAATCTGTCAATGCTGGCAGCTTATAATGACCGTTCAGTTTATTCAAAATATTTTGCATGTGTGCGTTTCAGTGAGCGCTAAAATTAAGACTGTAAGTAAAGCACAGCACTTGTATAATCTCAGTCAGCATTGGTTAGTACCATATAAGTTCATTATGCAGAAACCAAGATTTTGGAATGAGTACTATCTTTGGGTATGTATTCCAGTATGAGATTAATGTTGTCATATACATGCAATTTGATTCATTATTGCTGTGATAAAATTCCTACACACAATCACGTTCACATTAATAGCTCAAACAATCAACTGAGACTGTTAATTTTGCACAATTTTCAGTGAATGCATTATTCTACTGACAGCTAATTTAATGCACTACAAATTGCACTGTTCCAATTTAGATTCCTGAATTCCTTTATCTATATGCTTGTTTGTTTATTTATGTATTTATTTAGTCAATTTCTTGGAAAGCACAGACAAAAGTTAGAATTCATTGTTTTTGCAATTTGATGAGCACATCTGCTTTGTGCTGTAGTGCTGTTTAAACTTTTCATTCTTTGTGAAAATAATTCTCACATTTGTGTAAAACCATGCCAAAATAAATATATAGAAGATATATCTGAAAATAAATCTTCCATTCACTTTCTTTTACAAAAATTCTCAAAATATAAAGTACATTCCAACATGGAGATACATGGTAATAATTAATGACAGAAAAATAAAAGATTATAACTTCAATTGGTTCCCTGTCCTCTTGATAATACAACAGAAAGGACCCAATTTTCTAGTCAATGGATGAGAATTTGAACCATGAAATTAGAACATTCAGGTCTCTTTCTCACCATCTCTGTCTGTCTAGTGCACACAAATCTTTGGAGCAGAAAAATAAACAAACTATTCATCCAAAATTTATTTTAGGTTCCGCTTATTATCTGAATTTATTTTTCTATATTTTAAAATAATCGTATTTTCACAAGCTATTTGTCCCTGCAGAAAGTTCAGTGCATGGGGTTCAACCTAGTTCCGTTCCTGGCGTTTGTAAGCGCAGTGATCATTAGCATCAATACTTTTAATTAATTAGCTAGTGAGGACTCTGGTGCATAATCCTTATTACTCCACGTGGCTCAATGATGTCAAAGTGTGGCAGAATTTCTTAAAAAAAAAAAAAAAAAAACTCTAATCAAGCTGCTCAAGGTTCAATTGAAACATGATGCCTGTTGTCAGCAGTTTTGAGTAATGTGGGAAAAAAAAAGAAAATCATTACTGGTGAAAATTAATTATGGCTAATTATATAAACTGTGTGCTTTTGTGCTTCGGAATTGAGTCGTGGTTCTAGGCTAGGTGGTAAATGGCCTGGGCTCTGCAGATCCTCAGCTCTTTCATCTGGTAAACAAACGTCTCCGATCTAAGGCTTTCCCATAATTGTTATGCTAACCTTGGAGCGAAACCTCTCCATTTGCATTTGAAGGAGCTAAATATTAGCCAAGAAAAGAAAGCTTTCCTCTTTAAAAGGCATGAGAAAATGTCTCCTGTCTTTGGTCCACAACCATCTGTGCTTGCTGCTCGAGTTCTGCAGAAAGAGCCTGAAAACGCCGTGGCACATGGTGAAGATATAGGAAAGGAACCTGCTTTTGTTTCACTCAAACATTGTCATAGTATCGTTATAATTTTATATCAGTAGCCACAATAAAATGGTATCCTGGATTTTAATACACATATACATGAAACAGTATCTTGGATAGTATTTCACATACATATGCTTGTCTGTGTGTGTAAATATAAAATCTAAAATATAATTGAAGATACTGTTTTCAGATTACTCTGTATTTTCACATATAAAAATTTTTTATTTTATGTCAAAGCTGTTTGGTTTTTTTAAATAATAGCATTTTTTTTTTTTCAGACTTGAGCCAAGGCATGGAGTTCAGCATAGCTTTCACGCTTCAGAACCAATAGATTCCATCTTTGATCACCTCTACTCCTCAGAAATTAAGCTGCTTGAGTGACTTCGGACCTTGCAAGTGAAGGCTAGGTTGTATTTTTTCAATATTGTCCCATTTTGATTGAGATGGAAATGAAGTAATTAGTGTCCCCCCCCTGTCCCATTTATACGCTGAATTGTGATGGAATGTTGGTCCAGCTCCTTTGAGTCCCGAATCCTGCAGAGCTGGGCACACACCTGTGAATCTTTCCCAGGGGTGCAGGTCTGGGTGCTCATTGAACACCCCCCCACACAAGCAGTAAAGGCTCCAGCTCCTTAAACAACTTATACAACTAGTCCCCACAGCATGCAAATACACACACATACACATACACACACCACATGCTGGAATGGTGCATTCTGGTTCATGTGACAAGTGATATTAAATATCTCAAGAAAAGTGAGCTATTTTTTCCTTTCACCAGAAGAGGGACAAATCACAGAGGAACTTTTTTAAAAATATAAGAAGGATCACATTCAGCATAGCGTAGTCACAACAAAAACACGAAAAGCAAAACAGATGTTCAGAATAACAGTAGTGGAATTAAATCCACCCCCCACTCTCAGCCCACGAAAATGAATAATTCAAATCAATTGAAAGATTAGGTGGGACTCTGGTGAAAGTGTCCCATGAAGGGTCAGTGAAGAAAGGACAGGCTAATGACCAGAGCCCAGGAATGGCTCCTTATTATGAGTATCATCTCAAATCTGCTGCCACATCCACAAATGCTTGTTTTGTTTTTCTTTGCTCCTATAACTGAATTCCTTCACAGGAGCACCAAAAGCAGCCTTGGGCCGCCCTGAGTGTCCCACACGGCCGATGATATGGGGAGGGCTGGGGGGCACCTGTGACTTGTGAATTTCAAAGCAGCTTTTTTCCCCCCTCCATTCAGTGGCTTGTGAAGGGGGGAGGGGGGTGGAGAAACAATGGAAAGCTCTTCTATAGGCTCAGTTTCACACACAGCGGTGGCGGCAGTGGTGGCCGCTGCAACGACATCGGCAGCGGCAGTGGGCCCCCCGTCAATGTCGCAACGCACTCCCGCAAAGCTAGAGTCAGATCAGAGCCACGGAGCGCCACGCTGGGGCAGCTGACAAGAAAGACAGGCAGCAGATGGTGAGCTTTGTGGTCCAACTCATCTCCTTAGGCCCCGTTGCAACCCTGAATCATGGGGAAAGCTCTTCTCCTTGCACAACGAGGCACTGGGACCTGAATAGGACCACCACACGCTACCAGCCCATAGGTACAGAGCTCCACTAGCAGATGGTGAGATCATTTGGAGCAATTAATTCTTTGAATGCATCTGTGAGGGCACGTTTGTCGCCGAGACAGGGGCCCATGGTGAATGAGTCCTCCGACACCATCCACCCCCGCTGCTCCTCAAGAGGACGGGAACCAGCAAAGGGCTCCAGCATAAAAGATGTGGGGGGGGGGGGTGCAAAGGGGGAGGAAAAATGCACGCACACTATGGGAACTTCATTTGAAAGGCTAAGGGTCTGAATGAGAATTTCCACATTCTTGATGTTATTAAGGGCCGAGGACGGTTTGTGTTCGGTTCAAAAATGCTGTTGCTCTGTTTTTCATTACAACGCCAGCTACTCTGAGATGTTAAGAGGAGGGAAAAAAAAAACAAACAGTGGGAAAATGAAAATTCTCCCTTGCCACAAGATTATTTTCTAAGCATTTTTTATGAGGTTATTACAGCGTCAATGAGGAACTATGACACGTCTTGCAGGATATTCCCTTGGGAAGGGCTACAGGAAAACATGGCTCTTTCCAAGGAAAATGCAGTGCACATCCATATACAGCTATGGTCTTTCTTTAATTATCTGGCTGATTCAAATGGCTAATCATAACGTAATTAACTGATCCTGGGATAAAGACGTCATTTGACTGTATCACATTTTCTGGGGATGTATAGGAAAAAGGTTATAAGTTTTGAATGCCCAATATTTAGTTTTCTGAAAATTCCAGTTTTTCCTGTGAAGACCTCTCATGTTTGTTTGTGTGTTTTTACACTTATACACTCACACACACACACACACACACATAGCTACACATTTGCAC
>JABJVR010000106.1:5738620-5785857 GCA_025773905.1 Chitala chitala | reverse complement strand
ACCCCCCCCCCCCCCCCCCCCCCCCCCCCCCACCGCCCCCGCCCCCCCCCCCCCCCCCCCCCCCGCCCCCCCCCGCCCCCCCCCCCCCCCCCCCCCCCCCCCCCCCATAGCTGCAATCTCTCGCTTAAATCAGAGTGCGACATCCAAGTGAGCCATTTTACTTTTCTTTGTAACTCTTTAGTAACTTCATTTTGTTTAAAGCTCGGGATTGTTCGCACGTGTAAATGTGTCACACCGATAATTTGTTTATTTTGTCAAAGCACTGCCTGTGTGCTAGAGGCCTGTGGTTTACTGCTGCATTAATGTGCGAAATAAAATATTATATATTCATGTATCCCTTAAGTCAACTATGTCATGAAATTGTTACTGTAGTCCGGAAATTTAAGGATGAATACAAAATGCATATTAATCATATGACTATATGCTGGATTTTTATTTTTAAGAAGTATATTTACAGATTTGTCTTCATTATTATTTCAGGCGGCATCAATAATTAAAAAGCAGGAAGACTCAATTCTGTGTCGTTGAAATTTGGCGCAATGGTGAGTACTATAGATTATTTGATTTTTTTAAATCGTTTTAGACACTGGAATAGATAAAATGGTTTATTTAAGTGACTAGGTTAATTAGTATTTCATAAATCTGAATCCCTCATTTCTGACTAGGTTTATTGTTAGTATTTATTTAGATATAAAGGGTGAAACTGCACGACATTAGTATTGGCAACAACTTGGACACAGCTGTTAGTTGCGCAATGAAATGTCCCTTGTGTAGCAAGGGTTAAAACGTCATCTCCCTTGTAAATGAGCACTGACTGGTTTGCTCCCAGCTGCGTCTTGTAAGTTTGCCTGAGCCAGAGAGCCGTGGTTGTTGTTTGACCCGGTTTGTTTTGGGTTGTTGATCAAGCATGCCTTCTGTTTTGTTGGTGGCGCCAGTCAGTCTGGAGCTCGAGGTTCACACACCCCCTCTATTCATTCCTCTCCCACAGGTGTGCAGACAGCCGATCCAAAGCCAACTATGCTGAGCGAGGAAATCGGGAGGCAGTCGCAGGGGATTTCTAACCGCTACGGCTAAAAAAAAAAATAAATGATACCTTAATAATTTGTACAGACAGATTTACAAAAGAAGAGCAAAATACATAATCTGCGATTGGTAGTCTACTACATACTGTTATCTTAAAGAGAAAAGGTAATTGGATTTTTTAAAACCCTATGAAGTAAAGGATGAAACACGGTTGGGAAGACGTAATGAGAGCTCTACGAGAAAATCCAAAGGATAATAATTTATCGATGTTGTTTTGATATGCCAATAAAACCTGAAGATAAATATAAAGTCCATGATTTAAAGCTTTACTAAAAAGTAAAATAATTGTACATGCTCAGACATCTATTGTTTAAAATAGGTGAGTTGTGTTTAACAGGGATTTCCCTGAAATAAACTGTGTAATATTGTAAAGAGCTATAATGAGTGAAGACAATTAATATTGTGTATATATAGAGAAAGATGTTCTATAAATGTATGTGGGACAAATTATATACGCTTAGATTGTTGTAATTATACGATATTTTTTATTAAAACCCTTTGTTATGTAAATATTTTGTTTTCACTTTTAAGTGTAGTGTATAAATGCATTATGTTCTGCTAATAAAATCTTCACATCATACTTTCTGTGAAGTTATAATTTAAATAGTTGATATGCAGCATGACTTAAGAGAGGAAAATATAAATTGTGAACAGAATCCTAGATGTACCTCTGCAATTAAAAATGTTCTAATCTGTATTTGATAGTAAATTAGAAATGATAATGTAAATTTTTCAAAAACCCCTTTTTTGGAGTAGCCAAATTCAGATGCTGACCAGCTCGTGAGTGGGTAATGTTGAATACATCTGGCTTCCTGCCGTTAAGCGCTGTCGTAATTTTTCCCTTCTTGACGCCTTTGACTTTTCAGTTCTGATATTAAATATTCAAAGCACCTCCTGTAACGTGGAGGTTCTCCTTTGACGAATCATGGAGGTTCTCCTTTGTTCTTCTGCAGCTTTACAGTTACACAGATTTGTCAGTTTGAAGCTGTTTTTTATGTTTACATTTGGTGCTGATAGTGACTGAGGCTCGCAATCAAATGTCAGACAAAAGAAGACGGATGTCTTATGGAAGGGCCCGTCTAAGTGTCTGTTTTACTGTGTTTAAACCAATTACTCAAACGTGACGTTCTGTGTAAAACACGTTCTTACATTATGGGAGGGCAGGCCTGAGTTTCTCTTGCAAATTGTTGGTGCGCTGAGCCGATTTTGGAAATTTATAAGCCAAAGGATTCAGCGTCTAAAACAGCCAGTCGGCAACATTTGATTTAGGACACGCAAAGTTAGAAAATCGTAAAACCCGCTTGGAACAATGTGTTAATGCCGAGCCGGGAAGGCCGCACCGAATGTGGAAAATGAGCTGTCTTGTTCTGGGTGTGAAGGAGGGTCATATTGTACTGCTGTAATTTTCTCTGTCTTTCTCTCTCTCTGTCTCTAATGGTCCACAAAGGGTCTATGCCATGTACGTCCCTGTGCTTTGGAATATGACCTTCAGTCTGCCCAGCTATGGGCTGCGTGGAGTTGTGAAAACATTAAAGGGTTCTGTTTACAGTCACACCTGTGTTTCTGTCTCCAGTTTGTCTCAAGCTGGGCCTCTGCACACCAGGCCGCCGCCGCTGGGCAGGTGGATCGTATGTGGGCACTACAAACACTGACCAGGGGAAACGGGAGGCGGAGAGTGCTCTCATGTTGAATGTCATTAAGGGCAAATTAGATTGTGGTCACAGACGGGGCGGAGATTGATCAGCTCCTGGTTCCGTTATCTCTGAGGAAGCGGATGCCCGTTGCCTGTGAACTTGTTTTCACTGTGCTTAATTAGGCCTTAGTCAGGGATTTATTCTTCATTAGCGTCTCACCTTCAAGACTGCCACCTTGCCTTGTAACCTTACCTTGTAACACAATCAGACTGCCAGCAATATTTACTGTGATTACAGTTCAGCTCTCTTTAGGTTTCAGTTGATAAAATGAAAAATAATAAGCACCAAACAGAAAAACATAGCAGACCTATTTTTGTATTACTGAATGGCTATATTTCCTCTGTATATAGACAGAGATATATTTAATCAGTATTTATTTAGGAAATTATATATGTGTACATACACACACAGAACATAAATTGTAATGAATTAAATATAAATGATGTAGATATTCTGCTAGCTGTAACAGATAATAAATTCAGTGAAAATAGGAATATGGGAAAGAACTCGATGACAAAGTAGATGAAAAGATGCTGTACACGACGTGTTAAGAGCAAAACGGACAGAAGATGGACTTTGATAACTTTAACATTTATCAACAGGATACCATTAACATCCATTAGCAGGACTTTGTTAAAGCATTACCATCAGTGAGAAAGACATTTATGCATGTTCTGAAAAAACGTCAACATAAACTATGTAATAAGTGCAACAAGACTGTCAGCAAATTGATATTTCAAAATAAAGCATGTGGCCACAGTGGTTTTCAAAAATATTTTTATTTTTGAACACTAGATATACTGAATTTGACCTTGCTTTTGCTGCAGATGTTTTTTTTTCCATATACATGAATATAAGGTTGTGATTGGTTGTGATTAGTAATCAATTAGCTTTAATAAAAAAGTCTCACCTTAAAAAAAACTATTTCAGTAAAATAGTTTGTCTTATACAGGAATATTGGGATTATATTTTGTGTTTAGCCTTTTGTGGATGATTTAGTATGTCACTGGGCTCTTGAATGTTTTTGCAGTATATTTAGTTGCAGTTAACAATAAG
Source organism: Chitala chitala (assembly GCA_025773905.1). NCBI lineage: Eukaryota > Metazoa > Chordata > Actinopteri > Osteoglossiformes > Notopteridae > Chitala > Chitala chitala. The sequence goes on along the minus strand of JABJVR010000106.1, from coordinate 5,782,024 downwards.
GCATACAGAACCGTTTATTTACATTTGCAAATCTTTAAAAAAATGAAAAAGAAATTCTTAACCCCTTGACTGATATTCTTAGAGCTAGCATATTAGCCATAAATATTATTGTATAAATATTGAAATTTTGGAGTACATACTTTGTCTGCAGTTTTACCTAACTTGTCTTACAGTTCTGCCCCCTAATGGATTGCTCACTTCCAGGGATGGTATGTGTGTGTGTGTGTGTGTGTATGAGGATAGATCTTTACCAAATTTGCTGTGGTGTGGCTGTAAACGCAGGGGGTAATGTAAGTAGGCTAAAACAGATTTGGGCACCTTCCATCTCTCTTATGTTGTTTCTGGTCAGTGCCTAGCAACAGCCCTTTAGAAAACCTTTAAACCACATCTTTTCATAGCTCCTCCTTTCACGGTCAATTGCTTATTGCTTGTCATCAATGAAAGTATAATGTATTTATTTGAGGCATGTGTTGCGTGACTTGAAACATCACTATATAAACAAACAAAATTGCTTCCATTATGCCACTCCAAAGTTGACTGAAACCTGTATGAAACGCAAGTGTTGCGCACCTGACACATGATGCACAGGTAAGAGGCACACTGCAGCTCACATGTCCATCCTGTACAGCTCACACCTTGGGGCTTTAAGAAACACTTTTCCAGCTTCTGTAGATCTCCGTGAATGCCACATTGTCACAAGGTTCAAGATTTTCTTTCAGCATCAGAAACTGACTCAGAGGCATATTTTCGATTCTGATTGTGTTGTCAAGGGCAACCAGCTGGCTTTTGGACAATTGAGACCATTAGGCCAGCAAACCTTCTCAGGAACTATCACAGTATGGGGTTTCTGAAGGTGTGTGTGTGTGTGTGTGTGTGTGTGTGTGTGTGTGTGTGTGTGAGCGTGTGGGAGGGGGTTGTCACCAAAGCATCTGAACCTTTGAGTGAGATAGCCTGTCCGCTCATGCTAAATGTTCTTTGCCTTTGCAGTTCACGCAATCAGCCACAACCTTTGACTTGTTTAGGTTTTTTACAATGTTATTTTCAAGTATATCACGGTGAAGAAATCATGTTGTGACCTTTTAATTTTTTAAATTCTTTTAAATATTTCTCATCAAGTGAAAAAGAAATGCATATCAGTGTCTGGGGAAAAAGTGTGCATTATGGTAGATTCTGTATTTTTAAAGCGTTGCATTTGTACAGAGAGCACACCTGTTGCTTTCGCTCAACCGTGTGTTTCCCTGCAAATATTCCGAGCACAGATCATGAAAAACAATGGCAGTCTGTTTGATAAGAACATTTAGGATAATATCGGTCATTCATGAGTGAGCTGGGCTCAAACAATGCAATAGCAAGGGAGATATTTGAACAGGTGTGTGTGTGTGTGTGTGTCGTGTGTGTGAGTACACCATAGATATAAAACTACAGTACATTAAAACATTTTGACATATAGTATCAGTGTGAAAGAAAGGATTAGAATACTAGCACATTCCACACAGACAGGTTTAACTGAGACACACGTTAGTGCTCGGATGAAAGCTACTTCCTCTGAAAAATGTGTCAACAAAGCTCGGTGCCGTTTTGTCTTTAAGGTCCTGCATCTCTCTGCTGCCTGACAGACTTTTGCTGCCTCTGTGTCTCTCACATTGTGTGTTACCTCAGCACACACTAAATCCATGAGCTACTCTAATTACCTCCTCCCATGGCAGTGAATAAAAATGTTTTCTGGATGATGTAAAAATGTAAGATGTTATCTGGGAAAAAAAACATTTTGTATACGACAGATTTTGCTCGGCTGGCACCAGTCTATCTCTGCAGTATGTTGGAGATTAACCTTCTGCGTATGTTAAACTGCAATAAAACATTGTGGCACAGCTCTGCTGTTCTCCGCTGAAGATTTAGCTTTATGTTGTTGTGTTGTTCTGTGGGGGCCTGTATTCCAGTCTTAATCACTGATTCCCCTACATGGGGAAATATATCACGAGCGCTTTCCTATAAACGGGGGAAGGCAAAATTGTGCTCGCTCTTGGACACTACCTGATTGCAGACTAATTGGCCTGGAGTGATTAAATATCTCATGCTTCTTGCTAATTGCCGCTATTTAAAGCAGCGATTAGCTTAAAATGCCTGCCACCAACAAGCATTTAATCAAAAACAAAATGTGAAGTGCCGCTCGCTGAAGTTACAGCACGGTAGAGTCAAACAACAGAAGGAAGATGTGAAAAGACGATGTGTGCTTTTCACCGGTGTGCCATTACGTCTTTCATACCTGGGGTCAATGCAAAACAATCACTCTAAACAAAACTTGGATTCAATGTCCCAGAATTACACCACGTGAAGGATTTTTTTTTTCTTTAGAACTTTTCCCCTGGACTGTATAAAATCTATTCCATTTTTCCAATATTGCTTCCAGGAAATACTTGAAGGTGTCAGGAGCATTTTTGCATAACCATAAGGCATTCAACTGTAAATAATAGTGTTAATCAACCCAAATTTTAATATTAATTTGTTTGTTAGCTAACAGTACTAGAGTTAATTAAACCCAGAAGTGTTTTTTTTTTTTTCGTTTGTCAAAAGCAATGTACGAGTAACTTGGCACATGCAAAAACCCAAGAAACAGCTGGAAGCTCAGAGACAAGATCAGGACTTTGAATGGTGTTAGGTTATAATTGTTCACTTAGCATGTACATTATATTTTGGGATAGCTCTCCATAATCCAGGCCCCCAGTAAAAATGACGCACTCTGCTGGCTGATTACACCCCAGTGGACCTTACTGATGTTGACAGCTGTGTTTTCTCTGTGCTACACATGGCATCAAAGGTGTGTGTTTCCAGAAAAGGGTATCAGCACTGCAGTGCGACAGTATAATGTCAGTCTAAAGCATGTCTCAGTGGCAAACGTTAAGGAGGGCTGTGAGCCGTAGCTGTTTTGCTGTGCCTCTCTTCCCCCCCCACCCAAAGCCATCTCCGCTTTTAGCCATAGACCTTTCAATTATTGCCCGTCGCTCAGAACAGAGCCCTTGGGCAGTTTGCTGTGCAGGGCTCTCATTTGAAGGCATGCGGCTCAGGGGAGGGTGTTTCTGCAGAGGTGCTTAAGAGGATGTTTGAGCCAAGAACACGGCTTGCTGAGCTTCGCCAGGGGAGGCGCAGCAGGCGCCGTCTGGACCTCCTCCCTGACGGTTGCATCGTGCTATTTTCACGTGGGCCACGCGGGAGAAAACCAGCCGGTCGAACGCCAGTCAGGAAACAGCAGGCCTGCACGACCGCTCTGTGGCGCTGGAAAACATACATGACACAAAACAAGATAGAACCTTTCAGGAGATAAACAAAGGCTCGTGGGACTCCTGCATGGACTCAAGTGCTGTTTTGGTCTCGTCACTTCAGGTCTGAGGTATTATCCTAAAATACTCCCAGCAAGCTGAGAGCTGCAAACAGAACACAAACAGAAAAAACTGCTTGAAACCAAATACCAGGCAGGCGCAGCCTAGGCTGAAATGCCAGTGGAAATTTTCTGCACAACGTTAAACTGGTTTCAGGAGGATTTGGTGGCAGATTAAGTGGTGGGCAGAATTTGCCAAATACCTCTGCTGGTTAGAAATAGTACTTGTACTACATTTGTGTCCATGCTAAAACAATAATACAAAGCCGTTCAACCATCCAGAAAATACCTAATACTTTATTGGTTTTCACTGGAATTTATTTTTGAGGAAAATCCTGCCTATATAAATTCATTAGACATCTCACTAGATAAGAGATTGTGGTCCTAATCATATTACATAAAACAAAATGTTTTGTGTTCTTGAAACGGAAAGAGAATGGCTAGATTTGCTTCCATTGTCCATGAAACATAGCGTCTATGGTACATCTGTATATTCCTTCAGTCACAGTCCAGAACAACAACTTGGGATGTGAACTAAAACTGGGAGGGGGGAAAAAACTGCAACATGTTCGTGCCAGCGACCAGCTCCCAGGAGACGGTCAGCAAATCGCAGAAATGAGATCTGTGAAGGATGCCAAGCTTTTGCATGTCGGCATCAGAACGGCCGGCCCCCAGAGGACGCAGTGATTAGAGGGGAAGGCAAGGACTGTGCCAAGCTCCTGAAAAGGATCAGAGAAAACAGAGACTGCTGGGATGTTGGCGACAGTGCAGAGCGTGACCTCCGCTGCGGCGATGAGGCAATCAATATGTCCAGTTAAACAGCGTTTGAGCATCTGAGAGCCACACGTCTGCCGCGCATTGCACTGCAAATGGCTGCATGCAGCTTCACATTATCTCATGAACTGCAACGCAATTGCTGGCTGTAAGATGATACAAGGGGAACAGTCTGTGCTATGTAGTGCTCTGTTTTATAAAACCATAAATAAAACGTTTGGTTAAGGCAATTCCGATGGCATTTCTCATTCCGTGCCTGAGCTGCTAAGATCCGCAGAGCAATCGTGCACGTGCCTGAGGCTTTGTGCCCTCATTCATTACCTCGACACAAAGGCTTGAGCAACAACTGTTAAGGATTAAGTTTCATGATGTAATTTTCACTCATTCAGTGATAATGTACGAGGCAGCAGGTGGTATAACAGCACTGGCAACAAAACTCACGACCGTATATTTGAAATGTCCAATCCTAGTGTCAAAGTACTTGCTTTACCTGGATTAGCGGAATTTACATGTTTGTGTATAAATATGTTTGTAAGTGCATTCAGTTGTAATGGAGTTAAAATTTTAAATCCGTATGTTTGATACAAAGGTTTGGGTTAATGCAGCTGCCAAGCAAATAAATGGGAGAGCCAAACATGTCATGATGTTGTATTTTGACATTTCCACTTGACCATTCACAATTTGCAAAGGCAGGGTAAATTTTACAGGTAAAACAGCTTACAGGTAAAACAAATGTGTAAAACTGCATGCTTGCTTACACCTGCTTTGTGAGGGAAAACCAAATGCAGTAAAATGTTCAAAAAACCCAACGATTCGATTGCATTTGTCACATTTCTAAAAATGTAATACTGTTAAAATTGCCATTCCATTAAAATCATTCCATTCAAAACTGAAGTAGTTTACTGGTGCTGAGGTTTTAATTGTTTGCCTGTTGCTTTATTACTTCCAGATTGTTTCTGTTTTGTTTACCTGAAACTTAGTCATTCAAATTAATGTAAATTCACTATACTGTACTGTGAGGCAATATCCTCTGAGGTTTTTATTCAGTTACTGCATCACATTTTCTGTGGCTCTTAAAGCACCTCAGGAAGAACATCAAAGAACGTGCAATTTTACATGCATTATATTTGTTAACTATTCCACTCATATTTACAGAACAGCACAATAATGGCACATGCACTGTTTTACTTGATTTCACTGTGTTTCTAATGTGTCAGAAACTTTTAAAACTTGTTCTTTTACTTTTGTTCATCATAATTGTGAGCAGAAGATTTCTGGTTGTCTCTGTCGGAGATTAAAACCCATCCCTTCCCATCTCACATGGGTGTAAGTCAACATTAAATGACTGCCATTAAGACCAGGTAGGTTTTGTTTTATTTTAGTGAAAATTCAGAGGTGTGTATTATACTAAATTTAAAAATAAACTAATCAGGTGTAAATCCTACTTTAACCCAAATAAAGACAAATAGGCATGTAACAACTAAATGAATGCGTCGTCAGAATTTGGCATGATCATGTGATTCACAAGCTCAGTTGACTTCACTGAGCCCAGGAATTCCACTGTTCCATTGTCAATGTTTTTACCATACAATAGCAGCACCACCAACAGCAGCAGCAGCAGCAGCAGCAGCAGCAGCACCTGTATTAGCTACTGACACCCCTGCTGCCCCATCATCGCTTGGGTAGTCCTCGATTTCCACTGCCATGGTCACCTGTATTGCCCCACACCCCAGCTGTCACTTTTAACTAACACTGCCCCCATCAAGCATCAGTATTTTCTTGTACTTTACAGCCTCCCAAAGCTTAGCTTACTGTGAATATTTTGTTATAGATTTGTTAACAAATCAAATAATCTGCTTGTACCCAAAACATTGGTACTCTAATATTAACATATTTATAACTGCAATGAAAGACTCATTTTATTGTATTGCATGCCTTGATTCATACAATGAATAATGATCCCTATTTTGTTCTTATTTTCATTTAAGACAAGTGTTTTGAGTGATGTCATTTTTTATATGAGAAATGGAAAGTACATAGTTTAAAAGCAGCCGTTTTATGTTTACAAAGTCAGCATTCTCCCTGTCTTAAATGGGATAGTTTGAAATATTCTCAGCCAGATCAAAGCAGCCAGCACTGATTCTGTTCAAACCCTCATCAAGACGTTGTGCACTGATAGCCTCAGTGGGTTTTGGATTCACCATATCCTTCACGGGGCATCCTGACAGCAGGAGTGCGTGAGGCAGCAAAAGCCTGTGTTCTGGTTTTCGCATTGTGGCAACAAGTGAACGAAGACACCAGCAGCGCAGCTGTGCATTAGCAGCAGCTGTGACTGGTGAAATGGCCGACACTAGCACTGTTTCCATAGTAAGCCATTATCAGAGCAAATCTGCGTGCGGAGCCACCACCGTCTCCCAGGCCACTATCAGCTCAGCCATTATCTGTGTCAGCGAGTGTGTAAGAGGAGCCCCCCATCTCCACTTCTCTGTTGTATACACCCCCCCCAGGTCTGTCTGTGTGCCCTGTACCACTGCTCGTTAAGGAAACAGGAAATTAAATGTTCTCAGCGGTGAGACGTGCAAGTCCTGCTAGAAACCGCAGTATACATCCAAGAGGGTGAAGCAACATGATGTTCCCGTGGAGACCGACGGCTGAAGGCAGACGAAGAAGCTGCTGTTGCTACGGCAGTGTGTACTACACTAGAGCAAGGCTTGCAGTGCCAGGTAAACCCTATCACCTGTCCATAGCACAAGGCTGGGTGTGGACGCCCAGCTCCGCCAGTTTACGTAAGGTGAGGCAGCTTTGCCCTGGTAGAAACAGAGGGTGAGACTCTCTTGGACGCAGCGCTGTTTGGCGGAAATGCAGTGATGAAGCTTCACATGAAGCAGACTTTCCACCAGCAGTACTGCTTTTAACTGGTCACCTACAAACAGGCCCTGACCACCAGCTGAGTAAACATCAGAATATATTCAGCAATTTAGAAAAATCAAAATGAAGTCCAAAACAGTAAAGCCATTTTGAAGCTGACGTGAACTCTGGTAATGAGTAAAAGAATGGCACACACTTTTTGATACAAATCCATTAAGCTTTATGTTCGGGGCCTAACGTGCTGTACATGTCAGATTAGTGAGGTATCGTTCATGCTAATGTATGCTGATTCAAGCAAATGCCACACAGGCTGTCACAGGAATTAGAGTTCCCTCAGAAAAACATTCAACACCTTGAAACAAGAGAGTCCATTCAACTGCCTTTAAAGACTAGGTCCAAAACCCTGTGGGCTTGTTCTTCAAGCATACTTCATATCTTGCGTTATACTGTTCTTGCCTTGACTGTGTTACTTGGTAACAATACACATTGTTCTTTTTCATGTTCCTTCAGGAGATACATTACCTTCCGGAATAATGATGATTTGCCCCAGATCATCAGGACATTTTCTCACTGCTTTTAATAGTCTTAAAACGTTCAGTGAGCAAATGATTTTCAGCCAGGCATGTGCAAATGTAGAAAAATGTTTTCTCATCATCTTGTATAGTGCACCAATTGTTACAGTAAAATTATTTACAAATTAAATATAATACCTGTAACAGATGTACTTGCCTATTACGCAGTAAATTTACAGTTCAATATTTCTGAACTGTAAACTTCAGTTTCAGATTTGAAGCATTTTCATTCCACTTACCCTACACAGAGTTGCTTATCCCAGGAATCTTAAGGCACAATCACATAGTATGGGCTATACTGGAAATCCCAGTCAGCCTGCAACACATGTCTTTGGATTGGGGGAGGGACACTGAAGTACCGAAGGGAAGCACAGGGAGAACATGCAGGCAGGACTTGATACCCATTGGTGGAGGCAGGAGGCAACATTGCTAACCACTGACCGTGTACAGCTAAAATCAAACACTGATAATAAAATACCTTTTTGTATTTAGACTGCACTTGTATAGATAACGCACAACACAGCTGTCAGTTCTGAATGTCAGGAATCTTGTTTGTAAGTGTACCTTCAGCCAAAAATATATTTGTGTTAACTGTCTCGCTATTAGGATAGGTATGCGCTCGTATGTTCACGGTCTCAAGCACACTCGCATAGTTTTAACGATATATATGTTTGACTTTCCATAGACATTTTTAAATTTTATTTATTATTTTTTTTATTAATTTAGTTATTTATTTATATTTACATTCCATTCAGTCCAGATTAAGTTCACTCTACCATCTTAGTGACACGCCGTTGTGTAGGAGGCTCCTGAATTTAATTTTCTGTTCTAGGCTATTTGTAGTGTGTGCAGACGTTGGAATATTATGCATTATTTATCTACCGCACAAATTTACCTTTAATACGATTCGTGAAGATAAGTTCAGTAATATATCGTCTTAATATCCTAGTTCAATTTCCCACAATGGAAATCATCAAGAAGGCTTAGTTATGAAACAACATCCATCATGATCATAAACATCAAAACTCTAAGACTGAATATTATTGGAAAGAATTCTGTGTATATTTAAACTGGATATTTTCTAACTCAGCTCACACCGGGGCGTTGTCTGTACACATACATCCTTCAATGATGATGGAGAACATGAAGTGTTACATTCCCACGCGTTAACTTTGCAGCGGAAATAAACTCAGTCACGAAAAGCTCTGAAGAATAAGTACCCTGCCGATCTGTCACCTGTTTACTGTGACGTCTCTCAGGGGATTCACCTAGTGTAGCAATGCGTATTTTTCGTGGGTTTAAACTTAGCTACTGAACGGCGATTAGGAAAATTGAAGATATATATATATATAATATTCTACGCAAGGCGAGAAGTCTTTTTTCTTAGAAATGAATTTAAATTTTTACATAGCTGCTTTCTTACAAGACGGCATTTACAAAGCACACTGTCGTGCATATTATGATAGCATAACACGTTAACAATGTTGACTAACGTGCTTTCTTTCCACTTGCCCACACAGCTCTCTGAGAGCTATCGTATACCTTAAATATCATGTTTGCACTGGCACGCATCAGTCATTGCAATGAGTAAGAGAAAGCAAAAGCATTGCAAGGCCAAGGATAAACACGATGGCCGTACCAGCTCTGTGAGCCTTGCTGTTGACAAAGGTGCCTCTTTAATAGAGAGAGAGAGAGAGGAAAAAAAAGATTAATTCCAGCTTCACGTAATATCATTTGTTGTATCATGCTGCGTACTTTGTTTTATTGTAATGCATTTTGTCATGAGAACAAATGTGGAATTTCAGAGAATATCAAAGAATGCAGAATATAGCGTTTCAAAAGGCTGTTTCTGAAACAGTACTCTGCATGTACGCTGTTGTGGATGAACACATTACTACTTGCAGAGTGTAAAAGCTTATGAGAATGCACACTGTTATTGTTAATGTGACCTCTGAGGACAAAAACAGTGTATGCAGCTGAAACGTGCATTTCGATGCAAAGAAGACAGGAATGAATAAGAAAGATTGACCGGCTACACCGATTCTTTCCTGTAAATTACAATCCCATTAACATCTCCAGTTATCCTTCCACTTCATGCATGGAGTCCGGAAATTCATTTGTGGGTTTTTAACCCTGTATTTTTAATGATGGTAGCTGTGTGAGTGAAGAGCAGTTGTCAGCTCTGATAATCTAAAAAGAAGTTCAGTCAGGGAGCATGCATACTAATCAGAAGAATGCATTTGCGTCAGACAGAGCACTAATTGTTTGATTATACAGGTCTCCACGTTAATGAATCGCTACTCCACGGTTTGGGAACATAGCGTGCTACCGAATTACCACCCCAACACTCAAGCTGTGAAAGCTGATTACTCATTAGCCGTTGACTGAGTGGCACAAACACATTCTTCGCCCCCCCATCACCCAACCCCCCCTCCCCTTCGAAACTCCCCACCCTGGGCCACCACCCACGACCCCCGCTGTACCCAAATCCTTAACCATGTACATGTGATCACTGATAATGAAAAATACTGCAGCAACTTAAAAGGCTTCAGCCTCACAGGCTTAACTCTCAAAGACGTGCTTCAAATGTGTCCATTGTGTTAGGTCCACCAACAGAGTCAGTCCATTTTCAAGCAGCAGTGAATTTTGTGTTGTGATGGTGGTAGACTGTTTAATATAAGTGAACCAGGCCATGTAAAGTTCCTGGTGTTTCTAAGTTAGGTTCCATATGGAAAGCAGGCCACCCAGGCAAAGAGGGAAGGACACTGGATCGGTGGGTGACTGAACGGTGGGTTGAGCAGTGGGTGACTGACAAACAGCAGGCAGGGCATTGAATGCACCCATAATGCGACGACAGCACAGAGACTACGAGCATGTCATCGCAGGGAGAACAAGGAGCAGGCTCTCCTCCAAGACAATCTCCTCGCTGGTGTGAAAATCAGCAAACAGCATACAGCACCACTGTGAATTAGAGCTCTCTGTAATTTCCCCAGGACTGACTGTGGTTGCGCAACAGGGCTGAGATGTCCACAAACAGGCATCTATACTATGCAAATAAAATCTACACTTTAGCAGAACATGCCATACTACTGCGCATACTGGTGATGAAGGGGGTACTCGGGGGGCTATTTATTGCAGATTACCAAGGTTGAGTGGGGGGAATTGGGTTTCTTTTGTTCGCTGCCCCCCTGCGTCAATACCCTCTTGTATGGGTCACATGACTCCCAGCAATGTATATGGGGTGCCATTGTCTCAGTCAGAAGACGTGCTGATGGGAGACGTTCTGGGAGGAATGAGCTGGGCGCAAAACTGCTCTGGTGGAAAGAAAATAGAAGAGCAAGGTTTCTTATCTGCAATTAAGCAAAATTAGACATTGTGGCCGGGACTGGAATTAAATCGTTTATGGGGAGCTAACCTGTCTCTGGGTGGAACTCATGTCTCCCCTGTGGTCTTACATGGCGGTTCTACCACAGAGGCAGTCTGTCATCAGCACGATAATGGCTGTAACTTTCCAGAATAGCCAAGCGCAGCCTTTATTGAATTCCTCTCCTGTTCACTGCAATACCATATTGCAAGCAGATCGAAATTTGACTTTTTAAAATATTCTTTATATACCAAAACTTTTTGTCACTGAAATATCGTGTACATATGAACAATGCAGCGACTTTGTAGAAACAGACTAAGGAAATGGATTTTTTTTTCACCCTCACTCTTGCTGACTAATTAGTAACCAGTTAATTGGCGCAGGTGCAATCGTCTGAGTCCAGGGCATCGTTATTTATTAAATGATCTCTTCAGAACTCCCAGGGCCTGAAATTATCCCTCAGCTCGGCCAATGGGTCTCAGGTGTGAACTCAGGAGGCGTTGTGCGCGGCCGGGACAGGTGTCCATGACTGTGATCACAGCAATTAGAAGGCTGTAATCACACCCGCTTCCGCTTGCCAGAGGCCAACCGTAAAGAGCCGGCCAGGCGGTACAATGGCAAGAGGACGATCCAAGTGCAGCCTGGGATTCCAGCTGGGCCATTAGCCTTCACGGGTGGGGGTTGGAGAGGATGGGGGAGTAGAATACAGGCACCTGACAGATGCAAGCTGGGAGGGGGGGTTCATTACGCAGTGAACAAAGACACAACACAATTACCAACGTGCTGGCAATGGCTCCTGTGGAAACCCCATTTTGCAAAAAAGAAAAAGGATGGGGGATAAATACCTCTTTTGGGATGTACAATCTCCTTGGTCTTTTTGGGATAGTGGGGTTGAACAGGAAAAAAAATCTGGACTATTTACTGCAAAATCAATACTTCTTGTTGGTTTTAGCTGTGTACCACTGACACATGGTGGGTTTAAACTTCCATTTAACTATCCTGAAAGTCCATATGAGAAAATTGTATTCCATTTGTGCCAGCCTTCTTACACCAATTGGCCTTAACTGACAGATTTTCCATTGCATGCAGGAATTTCTGCCCTTTAACAGACTGCAATACTTCAACACTGCAGAACTGCGGTCGTGTTCATTGCTCCATATGCAGAGTAAGCAGAGTGCTATCAGGGGAGGCGCATGAAGGACAGTGCAGGTGCCACTCTGCATTCTTCTGGCGTTCCAAAATCTTATGGCATCGTTTCATGCATCACACTTCTTCATGCTCGGTGAGCTCAGATGAGCGGGCCAGGACAGGTCACGGGACTGGAATGCTGGGCGTCAAACATGTGGTCCCCAAAGAAGTTGCCTCGGACAGGAAACTTCAAAGCTAATGGATTTGTCAGGGATCACTCAGAGCACGGTGCACTTGCTCCCAGGGACAAGAGATAGCTCACCCAAAGTCTTTGGGAAAAACCTGTCAAAGAGGCATGAAAAGCAGAACTGAAAAAAGGTCAAGTGCTGTCAAGTTCATCTACTTGCATTGTGTCGTTGCACAATACCTACATTGTAAATTCCTGTTACGTGTGCTGGCGCATTAAACCACATAAATGCAGAGATGCGGGCAGAAAACGTGTACGGGAGTATGTCGTGCCCTTGCCCCAAGCGTGGTGAAGACTGGGCTTTGAAGAGGCTTTGGCCTGGCATGATTTAGAACGTACATTTCAGGAAGTCTCTTCCCTACTTGGCACAGAAACAGTCAAAAAAAGGTCAAAAAAGAAAAACAACTGTACAGAAATATATCATGACTAACATGCCTGCATCACATATCCCAAAAATATGGCATACTGCACATCAAGTTCGCATACAAATTTTTTTCTTTTCCTGAGGCTTGTTCCTTAACACAGTGTTTGTTAGTTCACTTTTTGGTGTGCTGCAGAGTTCTAAAGGAAGCCTAATGCTTGTTAACCTCTTTAGTCACGATTTGAATATTCCTATGAATGCATTACTGCCTCTCTCTGTTGTAATACATTTGGACTGCTATAAATGAACTAATAGTTTATGCTTAAAAAAAAAAAATCTTAGCAGCCGAGAGCAAAGCAAGCAGAGTGTTATTCATCAGTGTTCCTGTTGTTGGTGCGGTATTCCTAATGCAAACGGTATTAGCATATCGTTTGATGTTGAGTTAGAACGTTTAGTCGCTCTCTGTTTAACAGCTGTGTCAAGTGTTTGCAGTATCTATTTACTTCAATAATGACATCAAAACAATAAGAGCTGCAACAATGGCCGGCATGAGATCTTTGTCTCTGCGTCTACACTTTGAAAGAAATGGACTTAAAGTGTCCCGAATAATAAATGAGGCCACTGCTACTTCACCTTCATTAAGGCCGAAAGGATATCTCGTTCGGAGCTGGCTTGTGCATTCATGAGGTTTTCTTTTTTTTTTTTAACCATCTTTATTTGTGTATCAGTCCTCTCCCTCCCGGCAGCAGATAAAAGAGCCGAGGGCCAGGGAGCCGGCTGCGGGGCCTGACACATGCAGAGAGAGGGGCCGTATCAGCGCCGAGATTGGAGTGCCGGCCTCGAGAAGCCGTCTCTGGGAGGGAAGAGATAAGGGGGAAAAGGTGAGCGGGAACACTTGTCATGGCCGATGCCGGGGACGATTCACAGGGAAGAGAAGGGGCTGTGCGTGTGTGCGTGTGTGTGTGTGTGCATGTATATATGTGTGTGGTGGGGGGGCTGCAACATGCTCGTTTGGCCCCCGGTGCACCATGCTGGGCGTGATGTCCCTGGGTATGCCCTCTCAGAGTGTGCCCACTGTGAATTGCGTGCTCTCCAAGTGTGCCCTTACAGAATGTGTCCTGTACAGGTGGTCCACCTCTGAGGGTGACCATTCTGAGTATGAATTCTCTTCATGTGCCTGTTCCAGGTGTGTCTCTAGTGGGTGTTATCTAACTGGGTATGCCATCTTTAATGTAATCACTTTGCATGTGACCACTTTTACTGTTGCTATATTACATCTATTATCTGTGTGCATGATCGTTTTGTGTATAACTGTTGTTCTTGTGCTCAAACTCTTGTACTTCAGTGTTCTGTGTTGTTTGGTAAACAAACACACAATCCAGGTGTTTAAATTTGTACCTTGTTGGATACATCTGTTGTCAGTTACTTTGTACCTGTATAAATAGTAATTTATGAAAAACATGCTGATACGTTATCTGAATTAGATAATATATGAGTCCTGTATGCAAGACGAACTAGCTCCTTATGTCATTAAGCTGCAATTTGCATAAAAAGAAAGCCAAGTACATCTCCCTTTTTGAGAAAGAACAGCCTGTTTTATTGTGTTAATGTTTATGATATCCAAGATCTCTCACAGCAGTTAAAGATGGAAGGCCACATCCTTTTATATCTCATTCTTTGGCTATGCTTGCTGGCAAAACATGTGACTTTACCTGGTAAAGTGGATAGGTATTTTACCAAAAGCCATTCAGGTTAAGAATCCTGCACAGGTGAACCACTGTATAGTCCCACCATGGTTTGGGCTGGCAGCTTTTAGGTTGCCAGATTATGTCCCTTAAGTTCAATATCGGTCACGATCACATGATGAAATTTGTCAAACCAACAGTGTACAGAGTAAGAACACAGACTGAGTATGTTTATTATGTGGTGGCCAGAGGTACTGACACCAAATGCAACATAAGCAATTTTCACACACATGATTATGTTTGACTGCTGACAGATTTTGAACTGATCTCACTTAACAAACAATGATAAACTTACTTTATTTATACATTCACCAAAACATAAATTGTTCAAGACATCAGCGTTGTGTGCAAAATGTCCCATATTGTTGCAAAATTGACTCTGCTAGCTACGCTGATAGGTTCAGATGTTCAGAGCGCAAAAGCCCAGAGAAAATAATTCAGAGGCTGAACCAGCAGGAACTGTCTGATGCCTGTCATTGCCACATTGTTAAAGGAGAAAGATTGTTTGAAGTTGCATAAATGAAATAATGCCCACACTCTAATTTGCCCAAATGAGCCAATCAAGTTCTTCAGAAGGCTCTGCTGAGACGTTATTTAGCATACAAAGCCCAGGGGCTGTGTCAACCTGGCAACACTGAACACTTACGCCCAAAGCATTGTCGAAGTCACACTTTGTGACTTATAGCAGTTTCCCATCACTGATTGTCTGGAATGTTCCTGGAGTTTAATGAGATGATAATGTGGAAATACAACACAACAACACTAGTATTGTTCTTCAGTGATTAAGTTAAAGCATTCTTTATGACTGTAAATTTCATATAGCTGAACTAAAATCTGACATATTATCATAGTAATGTGCTTTATATTATACTACATTTTAAATAATCATAATTACAAATTGATATTATCAAAAAAGCTTTTGTTTATCATGCTTTTTATCTATAATAGGTTCAGTGCACATCCACCAATTATGTCCATAAATTCATTTTTTCAAGTACGTTATGCAGTTAAATATCAAGGATTGTTGAGTTAAAATGACAACTCAGGGTGCTAGGTGAGACACACCAGCCCAGACCCGGCGTGTGTGCACACGTGTGTATACCTTAATGCTGTTTCAGATACACACATACATACATAAAATGAGAGGATTCAGCACTGAGCCGACGTGAGCAAGGAGAGCAGGGGGAGCAATGAGGGCATTGGAAGGGAAGACCAGGCCAAGAGGTGAGCTACGTCATGCACTTACACCCATCAGGTGGCACCAGACCCCCGGAATGTGTGGAGGACACCACGGGCAACCCCCCACCCCCCCCGCCTGTCACTCTTTTGCTTTCCCACCACCCGGGTCCCCTTTTTTGATATGAGCGGCGGCAAAAGGTCCTTGGGCAGAGGTTGATGTACATCAATCAGTTTTTAAGAGCGCCAGGCTGTCAGGACCCCATTCTCAGGGCCCGCGAATCCCCTGCGCTGATAACACTCTAAATAACAGGTGAGCGACTGCAGGCAGAAAGGAGATTGTCTGACCTTATTGTTTGCCTCCCTCTCCCCTTTGTTCTTCACAAATAAAGGTTTTTTAATAAACTGAAAGGTCCTCGGCGACGGCCCGGCGAGGCGGTGAAAGGAAGCACTGAGGTATGGCACAATGTGGCAGCGAAAAGGAGCGTCTCATCAGAAAATAACAAAGGTGCAAGTTAAAGATAAGGCGCCTGTCAGAGATTAATCCCACCGGCTTGATTGTTTTCTTTAATACCAGTCTTGCAATGGCAAGCGATAAGTTTGCTGAGTAATTTGGTTTTTTTTTTTTTCTTTTTTTTTTTGGTGCTAGGAGAGTGCTAGCAGGAAATAATATTCAGGTGTGCGCTATAATTGATTTCCCCTTTTTCCACTTTTCAAGAACTAAAATGAAACAGAAAACTGCTTTCTACTGACTTTTCATTCTTTTCCCCTCTCTTTTTTCTTTGGATTAATAAACCTGAAAAAAAGGAAACGTGCATGTGCATGTGCACACGCGCACGTGTGTGCGCGTGTGTTTGTGTGTGTGTCAGAGGAGGGGGGGAGTGACTTGAGTGTGCAGATTTTTATTTCTTTTACACTCTCCACCAACCCGGCAGAGCCATTGTAAAGATTTCCGAAAGCACAAGCCAGCAATCTGACGTGTTTTGATGAGACTGAAGAAAATTAAGTCAAAGAACAAAAGATTAAAATCTATTAGCGCCATTATAAAAGGGAAAAAAGGAGGGGGTGGAATAGTTTGCCTTTTGCTAATTTGGGATTTTAAATTAAAATATGTAAATAAGGAAGGCAACTAGAATGTCTGAAAAGGAGTGTTATCTGGTGCATTTGAAAAGCCCTTTCATTTGTACTCCAGCCATTGCTCTTTTTGCCTTGTTGGCCCTGCTGATGGTATTGGATGCTCTGACCGTTCAGTTGCTGGAGGGAGATGACGGCAAAGGGTTCTGGTGTCTGTTGACAAAAATTAAAAAGGCTTTGGTACGGCCTGGGCTAAGTGTGGTGTGAGGGCCGGTTGTGACAGGCCGCTCGTCCTGCGTCCCGGCACAGCCTGGTCCCGGTGCTGTTGTTTTGGCTCACACGTGCATCACGCATCCCAAACAAATCCACATCATGTGATGCACACACAGGCTGCCTCGCTGTGTTTGCCCAAAACCAGGCCAAGGCAAGGGGATGTTACAGCAATGCCGAACCCTAGCAGATTCTCATCCAATTATACACTCGTGTTATCTTTGGTTATTATAAACGACACAGTTGTGAAAGGAGTCATTTCTGTAAAGAGATTTAATTGACTAATTACTTTCAAATAAGATTTCTGCATGCCCACATATCTTGCTGTTTGACCTCCTTTTTGGTTTCCACAGGCCGTTGTAAAATGCATTTTGTGTCGCGAAACTGATTATACTCAGTACCTCAAACGGAGTTTATCGCAGTCCAGCGTTTTGGCCTCGTTTTTCTGCATCACAGTACAGTTCTGTAGAGAAAAATATCGTCATCACCAGTAAAGCAGCCTCACCTTAGTGAACAGAATATCATTTGCAAAAACTCAGCATTGCACACGCACACACACACACACACACACACACACACACACATGCATGCACACATATGCACGAACACTTACAAACACGCATGCACGGGCAAACACACACACGAACATATACGATCACACACTCACACACATGCATGCACAGACACACACACAGTCACACACACACACATGGATACACACTCACACACACACACACACACACACAAAACACACACTCGTTATACTTATCAGGCCACCCAGAGAAGCATAGGGTTGTAACCCCCACTGATAAATGTATTCTGCTCTCTCACCATGCACCCCCTCCTTCCCCCTGCCACGTCCTTCCTTGAGTTAATGCCGCTGGCTTTCCGACATGCTCAAATGGACCAGGTGAGAGAGACAGCGGCCACAGCACAGGTGCAGGGAAAAGAACTCGACTGGAAAAAACGGACACACAAGTCCAAGTGCGCTCCATTTGTACCTCTCTCTGAAGCACTTCTGCGGATGGCTACACTCCAGGGCTGTTTTCCAATTACCGCCCAGCCTTTTCAAGGAAGGTCATAACAATTAGAGCTCCATTTAGCTTTTCTGTGAAAAGCAGAAAATAATGTTTTGCGATTGTTGCCTGCGACTGTCGTAATGTCAATGTGTCAGCCTCAAGTGGGCTTATTATGGTTGCCGGCCGCATGCATTAACAAAGATGCAGCTCTTGCATTATGGTGCAAAGATGGAAAAATAGACATGTTCAAAAAAGCCCTCAGAATCAATAACGGGGCACATCCATTGTGTGCAATGTGGCTCGGCAGTGTGGTGAGGAACGAATCTGGGATCCCTCGCCATACTTATTAACAGTCCTCTCAGCCGGGCCTGCTAATGTACACCTTACAGTGCACTGACAAGAGGCCACAAGTAGTAAGTTAAAGTACTTAATAATTATACATCTGAGCGCCACACCTTCAAGTGCAGAGAAGGTGTGATACGGACAACCGTATAGCGATACCTTGTTTTCTGCATTTGTAATATACGATAAGCTGTTTGCAACGCATGTCCGCAAGCAGGAAAAAAAGACTAGGACAGTGAGTATCTCCTTAGGCTGCACTGCAAAGCCTTCCAACTTTGACTTGACTGGCCACTTCAAGACCCATGTGATCTTATTTTGTTACTTCACAATTCTCCCGTTTCTTCGCATGTTCTGGTTTCCCAGGTTTCCCTAAAAACTTAATGTTAGTTAGCAGGTAAAAACTTAACGTTAGTTAGCTCATCTAGATGCGCGGGCTCTGTTAATGAGAACAGGTGCTTGGCCAACGAATGTGGTGTGCTGTCGAGGGTGGCAGAGCACACACACACACACACACACACACACACAAAACCCAAGACAGCGCAGGAGTGGAAATTTTATGCTCAAAATGTTTTAAAAACAAACTGAACGTATTAAAATTTGTGGCCCACAGCATCCACCATGCATGTCTGTCCACTCTAAGGGACTGTGATGGAAATAAACATGAATTCAAATTACATTCAAATACCTAAATTTCCAAAACAATGAGGATGGCAGTTGGGCATGCGGAAGTGGTTCATAAGAACTGGAACTGAGTGTTTATAGGTTTCACCCCATTGATGTTGTAGAGCTGATGTAGTTCAAAAGTTAAAACAGAAGGAGAAAGGCACTTAACCTGAATTTCTTTGGCTTATTTCCTGCTTTAGAAATGAGTAACAGATTCTACAGAGGGATGAAGAGATTAGGCAGAAGACGGAAAGTACAGACAAGAACATTAGGGACAAGGTTAATACTGTAATACTGTAGTAAGATGAGCAGCTTTGTGCTATGATGGAGCTACAGTAGTGTTATCCCAGCTGTGATTTGTGGTGTCATATGCGATTTAATATGTATGGAGGTCCAGGAGACAGTATGCACAAAAATATTTATTCATGCATGCTGCACAAAACACAGGTTATACATTTGTGCATTAAAATGTGCTGCCTTAAAATCTGATTAAAGTCACAAGGTTGTAGTTAATAAAAGTTTGCTGTATATTTTGGCAAACAGTTATTGAACAGTTGCTGGATTATGACACCAAAGGCATACTTTATATGCGTTAGTGAAATATAGGCACATCCAAAGTGGGACAGAGGAGGCAAACACGCAATTTATAAAACTGAGCATTTTTGTGCTTCTTTATGACTTAAAATTAGGCTTTAAACAGCTGAAATTAAATGCTACTTAGAGCAGTGGTACGGTATTTCATTTTCTTAAAAACCGCATGTAGTGCAATTCAAAATGAATAATTTGTGTGTCAGGAAGAAGAGCAAAGAAAATGTTAGAGAAATCACCATCACAGAGCCCGGAACAGATGGTGAGGGAGCAAGTCTGTATTGCATGAAAAGTAACTAATTGGTTTAAATAAATCGATACGGGACGGCCAGAGCCTATGTTCTCGCACAGTTCATCAGTCTCATTTTGCAGTTACCTCATTGATTGTTGAACGCAACCCAAAGTGCCCATGGTTGCAGCTATGGAGCCTTGTGTGAATGCGGAGACTCAGCCAAGGCACTATGTGTCTGGCCACGCCCCTAACCACATCTCATGGAGAAATTATGTCAAAAATTTGCAAATAATGCAGACTTCATCAGTCACATGTGGCCATTTATGTAAAGACTGTTAAACAGCAGGTACTTTAATATGACCCCTGTTCCAAATCCAGGTTAAACACAAACAATTAATTCTTTACAAGTCTGTGCCCCAGAGGCAGTAATAATTGGACAGGACAACACAATCTTTGCCCATGGTAGTAGAGAGAGGTCTGTTCATGTCCGGCTTCATGGTTGACATTTTTTCTGACTCATTTCTCTGCCAGGCAGAAATGTTTTTCCCCCCTTCCTCACATCACATCACTGATGTGTTTCCAGCTCTGAAAATGCATTAGTCTGATGTTTTTGCCCTGCGGCTAATCAAACAAAAATTACAGACAATGTAAGATTCATGAAATGCCATCAATCACATGAAGCCCTATTTGATTTCAATAGGTTATTGTGGCAGACGCCAAAATGCTACACACAAAGCATGCCACACGTCTGCAACACACGATGTGTAGTGTGTCCCGTGGGCTGGAACTTCTCAGCCCTTCATCAACATATAAGCACAGAGGCACCCGTATACACACACACACGCACACAATAATAAGGGAAGCAGGGGCATTAATTAGAAGCAGTATTTAAATAAGTGTCTGCATGAAACGTGAGGCAGTTATTAATATTTCATATTAAAATAATTACATTCATTTCTTCCTGAGTGGAGAGCGGCACGTCTGAATTAGCAAGCGTGGCCTTGCTTTGTCACGAGTTTCTTAATCTACGCTGCCCATGGTTCTCCCCCTCGTTCATTTAGTTAGGCCAGCAGCTGCTTGTGGATACTAAAGAAATGGCTGTTAATTATGGGACTGACACTTCCCATACAGACACTGGTACACATCACTTTATATGTGAAGTTAGAATGCACACACTTGCACACACACACACGCGTGTGCGCCAGTGCCCGTGCACACAAAGGTAGTGCCGTGTGAAGTGACCCCACACAAATAGGTTTTCTGTGACACCTGGTGGCAATCAGAAACGTTTTAGAACGATGCTCCGCTCCTGTCTAGCGTAGCCGCCACGGTCCTCCTTTGTCCCCTCTTCAGCTCCGATAAACTGCCTTCGGAGGAGAACAAAAGCCTGTCGCGGTGATGTCAGTCCTCGGTACCCCAGAGCACTATTAGCCTCCAGCGCAGGGAATGTGGCCGGGATTCTTAGCTGCTCCATGCTTAACGCCAACTTCAGGAAGCTGTGTGGTTGCTAGGAGACTGCAGATCATGCCCCTGTGCACCCGGCAGCCGGAAGGCTTTGTCAACTCTGCGTGACCCTGCAAAGTGCAGGTGCGCTCGTGGCACAGGGGCCGTGTTCAACAGCATTTTCACCCGGACAGCACCGTGGCAACCTGTGACCCGTGACATGCAGTAGCCCTGAGGCAAAGGGGGGCTTCCCAGCTGGGTGGTGTCCTCTGCTGGCTGGAGCCACGCAGCTCAAGGCTCGGTGAGGAAAAGGACTGAGAGGTGTGTTCACTGTCTAGGAAAGAAAATGACAAGGAGAGCCATCCAAAGGTAGCCTGGGACATCCCACAGATACACAGAGCCTTTTCACATAATGCTGTGTGGGCCCAAGAGCAAAGGCAACACAATAAACATGCACTGCATACAACAGTTACAAGATGTTATTCATGATTTACTAAAGCTTAATAAAGCTTATTATAAAGCATGAAACTGGAAATTTCATAACTGCGTGTTAAGTTAGGATCTTAAAATTTTGTTTTCACATACTGTCATGAAACAACATAAAGTATTATTCATGTAGGTATTGTGGTGTAACATAAACCCAATCTTTTATAATGATCCAAATTCAGGTATAACTGGGCATCTAAATATCAATAATTCTTTTCTTGCCAAATTGCTACTTTTACTCAATGAAGTTGTTAAAGAGGCTTATTTAGTTATCACATTTGTTTATCCAAGCTTGCATCTAATATAATATTCTTTTCTCATTAAATTACTGAAATAATTTTATTCCAATATTATTTAGCTAAACGGTTAATCTAATTTTATACCGGATAGCTGAAAAGTTACTTCTGAAACATGGCGTGTTTATAAACTACTAAAATGGTTTAGATATTGCTGTCATCTCTGTAACCAGGCAGATTGTCTAACAGCCCGTTAGAGACCATCTCCCCCTGCTCATTTGGACCTTTTTGGCTTTGTGCCTCGCAAGTCTAATTTGGATGAGTGCGACTCACTTGCCTTTGGGCTCATTAACAACCATTTAAACAGTAATTACAACGATCGACTAATTAATTCATTTTAAAAAATCCTGCATGGGAAAGAAGCCTGTGCAAATCTTTCCAAAGATAACAATTTTACAGAAACATTGTTGGCGTAATTAACAATTACAGATATTACAATGTGAATAAGAAAAGAAATTTTAAACAGTTCAATTTTTTTTTTTCGATTCCAAATCTTGCCTATTTTACCATTCAGTATTACTCCCATGGCTTGTACTTACATACCTATTCATGTCAGTTTGACAGTCTCACAATTTATTCCATCATCAGAATTTGTTTTTATGTTCTTGGTTCGGGCGATTTTGACAATGCTCTGATCACTAACTGACAGTTTGTGGCCATTGTAGAGAACTGAATAGGCATTTAGGCTTTAAACACTGATGTATTTATATCTTTTTAATTGGTTAGTTAATTATGAACAGAGAATATAATTATTAATATTGGATAGAATGTAAATTGAGTAGTATTTTGGGCTACACCCTTATTTAAAAAATTCCAAACAACTGAGAACACATTTTAATTAGACGTTAAACTTGATATGTATTTTATTATATTACTGACAATGTAGTTATAGAGCCATTCTGCTACCTTTTCTTTCAAATTATAGATAATCGCAGTTACTGCAAGCTGCAAGCTACAGTAAAGAAACACTGCTGTTTGTATGTATATGACTATACCTTGACTGGCAACAACCCCTGTAATGCATATACAATATGTGAAATCTTGTTAGGGTTACAATGAACCATAAGAGATATGGTTAGACATGCTATAACTGTAATTCTTCTGTAAATAAACGAAGAGAAACACCAGCCAAAGTTATACTTATTGAAATGCCTTGCTGCTACCCACTCCACCTCAGCATGGAAAAGGACATCTTACTAACAACACAGTCTGTAAAAATAGTTCTCGGGGGGGGGGGGGTCCTGAATAGGTCAGTTGTCTAACGTGTTCTTCTCAAGCTTTGCCTCTGTTCTACAGCCCACAAATTTTTTCTGGAAACAATGTAGTTTGCCAATTAGGATTGAGAGCCCCCTAGTGGCAGAATAAAAATAGCAACATTCTGCTACAACGGGAGAGAAACGTTTCGACTAGGGATTTTTGGACTGCCGCAAAACCAGATTTGTTTTTTTTTTCACGTGCCTAGGAGTTTCTAGCTGCCAGTCATGGGAGCCGCAGCCACTTTAGCCACTCTGCACAGTGTCCACAAGCTTGGCTGCCACATAGCTATAAATCAGAGAAGCCAAGAGACGCTTTCACACAAGCATGCTAGACACATGTAACAGAGAAGCAATAGTGGGAAAAGAAAAATATTTTTAAAACAGCCAAAAAAAAAAATCTCACATGTGGATGAGGATTATGTTATTCCTCCAATTGCAGCAAAGTGAAAGGGAAAAGGTGCCACGGGGGCTCCACTGCCGCAAAGAGCTCTCCCAGACTACGCTACGGCCTCCTCTCAGTGGGCCTGTGAGACGGATGACGGGGGGGATGTGAACACTGTATACACAAACACTACCTGATGAGAGGCAGCGTCTTCCCAACCCTCCATGCCAACCCCCCACCAACTGCTGAGGGGTGGTGGGGAGGGCTGAGGAAGATGGGCCGTCACACACGCTTCAGCCCAAGCCCTTCACACTGTGACTGATCTGTCTCTCTTTAGCAACGTGACTGGAAGCCTGGCAAAAGTGCTTCAGTAATTCCACCTCTGCCTATGTTGAGAGGAAGTGGACATGCAAAAGCAACCTTGCAGTGAGTGGAGACTGGCGCGCAGGCCTGGTAGCCAAAGAGACAGAGGCACTAGGTTTCTGCTTCTAAGGCTGAAATGGGTGGACGTGTAGTGTCGAAACAGGGTCGAAACAGAACTAAACCACATCACAGCCATTAGGACCCAACAAGTGGTTTAATCAAGACTTAAATCAGGCTCCATATATGATTCACAACAAATCCAGTTACTTTTGACTAGTTAGTCTTAGAAATTCCAGGATGGGGTTACTCCGGGAAACTTTCAGCGTGTTAAAGAGGAATTTACTGGATTGCTGTACTACTTCTAAGAAAGATCATTAAGCTCAGACCACTAATGTTCTATAGAAGGATGTCAGAATTCTCAGTTACTGTTCAATTGTTAGACCATGTTGAAGATTCCTGAAGTGGACTGATTTATATCTGCCTTGTGTGCATCAATTAAATACTACGAAAGAGCAGATAGTTTAAAAGCATCTGTTCACAATAATTGGCGACCATTTCAATTACAAGGTAATAAACTTGCTTTACTGTTTCTGACTTTTATTCAGATGTTCATTGTAATAGAGAAATGATCCATTTAAACACCCCATCTATGGCTATCTCGTGATAAACGTATATATGCACCATATCTACCAATCGCCCATCCATATTTCTGTGTCAGTAAACGAATTATACATCTAACAAAACACAAACAAAAACAGGAAATAGGAAGCATTCCAAGTTTAAGAGTACGGAACACACATTTCTCTCTGTAGACAATATCGTGTACGACAATGCGGACCTCATCTGTACCTGTTAGTAACGATTGTTTTAGTAACGACTGTTCCTTCTTAGCCGAAAAAAACTTAATCGCTTTGCATATACCCATTTTAGCAGATATTTCCCCAAACCATTTGCGACACCTGTTAAATCCCTCGTCCGTTTTAGAGTGTAATGGCTAATGCTCTGCTAAGTGGCTGGAGAGCGTTATCTTTCAACGCCGAGTGGCAAATTAGCATGAACTTGTGAACACTGTATCGCAAGAGGGATATTTTCGATTGCTCTCTGAAAATATGCGCGGAGGGGATAGATTAAAGTGACCCGAGAAAGAGAATGAACTTGTTTACACATTTCACTGAGCCCAGCAACTGTATTAAATGGCAACATTTTGGCATGGTAAAGATGCAATTCAAGTAGATTGGACTTGAAACATCGTGACCTCAATAGCATATGCGCGGCACTGTTTGGATGGATGGGTGAATTTGAAATCTCTGAAAATCATTGAACTCGATCACGAGAAAACGGATTATCATATGTAACATGTCGTTGACATGACGGATCATCTTTGACTTGTGATAACCCTGATGTCCATTAAAACTAGACGCTAGGAAGGTATGTATGATAACATTGCACTATACCATAATTAACACCTTACCGCACATCCCATTAAATTATTATGCTTTTTGAAGTGTTTACGAACATTTTACAGAAACCTACGGGACAGCCTTATTGCTACAATGGTGGAATTCACTGCATGAACTGTGTAAATAAACTTATGAACAGAAAACAACGTATTTTCATTTATATAATTCATATGAATAAAATATTAAACAAATGCAGTATTTTCAGGCCAAGAACAACGTCGTCAAGGTGTTGTGCTGTGTAGGGATGCAGTTTGAATTTATAAACCTGTCTCCAGCATTCAGACCTATACCTTGAACAAAACCTATCCATCCCAGCATCCATTATGGTACATCTTAACCTGTTGAGAATTCTAGAGACTCTGGAGGCCCTGGGCAAAATTCTTTGAGAGGATTTCTGCAGATTGGTCATTGCAATATGTACTATGCAATTGACTACCCTCAAAGGCCCCCTCCCAGGTCCCTAGGCAAATGTCTGCCTTGCCTGCCCTATCACAGTGGCTCTGGTTGAGGGTCGTGGGTGGCGTGTAGCCTGTCCCAGGCAGTCTAGGGCAGAAGGCAGGGGACAGCCTGGACAGGGCACCAACCCATCGAAGGTGAACAAAAAAACAAGGTTTAAAACGAGGCATTAAGTGACTGTGACTTAGAAAGTGACAGTGATTTTGAATGAAACTTTGGCCTCAACATGCTTTCAGCAGCGTGACATTGGTGCTCATGATAATGGAGCTGTGACCTTCACCTCAGCAGGTGTTGCTCGTGTCTCAAGTCAGGACCTACATGTGCTGGAATTTATTAATAGTGATGTTCTTCAGAAGTGCTGAGTGAAAGAAATGGCTTTTTCCAGAGGGAGGGGTGTGAGAGTACATTTGAGAGCTTTGTATTGTGCATACCTGTATCAGAAGTAATGATCAGAAGTAATGGCTCAATGGGTAGAGCACCAGGCTAGGAGGTAGAAGTCTCCTGGTCCCTGGTTCAAATCCCAGCCCAGCCAGGTATGTCCTTGAGCAAGACACTCAGTGCTAGCTCCCCGGGCGCCATGTATGGCTGGTTACTGCTCCCCCCCCAGGGGGATGGGTTAAATGCAGAGGACAAATTCCTTGTATATACAAACATACTTGGCCACAATTCCCCTTTCTTCTTTATATTTGTTGTCATTCACACAAGTTTGATTAATTGGGAACAAATTACAAAAATATAATTTTATAAATCTTTTGTAATTTATAAATCTTAATTCATAAACTACAAAAAATATATTTGTATAAATATTTATAGAAAATATTGAAATAAATACAATTAAATGCATTTTGAAAATACGATACAATTAAACTCTGGTTCTACTGGAATGCATAGTGTTACCGCCCCCTGCTGATCACTGTGCATAATGTCTAATTCCTCCATGCAGTAATGCAATAGCCTTTCAGAACTACAATCTTTAAACATTCCAGTGCAGTTATCATAAGTGACAATATTTGTAAGTAATTTGTGTAGTTATACATTTCTTTGAAATAATTCAGATTACATATCCTGTTTATCCCTGGAAGCTTTTAGCCCATAAACCCAGTTTGTTATGTGCCACCACCTGCTTAAGAAGAAGAAGAAGAAGAAGAAGAAGAAGAAGAAGAAGAAGAAGAAACCTTTATTTGTTCCACAAAGGGAAATTATAAATAAAGATTCCTTAATAAAGATTCCTTGACTGACAGCTGAAACATCTGGTGAGGTACCATGATGTGCAAATTTGACTGCTGCAATGCAAACACACACTCATCAGAGCAAATGCTAACATTTTTGTAACTTTTACCTGCCAGGGCAAACAACTGCTTCCTGGCAGAAACACTATCATTTTCATTTAACTCAAACTCTCTGGACACATAGGGGTGATGTCCTTTAAAATAGTGTGTCTGTTTTTACATCCTCTGCTCACCATATCTGCATTAACTAGCATTTCACTGCAAAGCTGTGCTGATGGTCAGGTGATATACTTCACCTGAACTCTGTAGCCTTCTGGGAGCAGAAATCTTTTCAGACGTTGATCACGTTAAAACGTACTGTTTCTCTCCTTTTGATAGAACTATGCCTTTTTATTTGCAGGTCCCTTCATTATTAAAGCTGTAAAACTGTCTTAACCTATTCTGTTTTTTATTGTGAATTTTATGTTTTGGAAATTTAACCCAAAACAGGTTTTTCAAATTACGCAATTGCCTGTCTTAATCATCACTAATTAAGAAATGAGAACACTTCCAGAAACAGGGCATCATGGGTGGTGTTCAGGAGAGCTTTCACAGTCACTGAGTTATGAAATACTTTTTCTACAGCCAGTCTCACAAAGTCTGAGAATGCTTTTACAACAGAGGTCAGCAGCTCTGGGCTCTCACAGATGCCTTAGAGTTATTTTAAAATTATAATGAAAACAGATGGCATGGCCTAGCATCCAAGCATTACTTCAGTGAAGAAATTAGGCACTGAGCATTAAAAAGCATGGTTCTCAGGGACTTACTCTGTTGACCCTGAGGTCAGAAATGTGCTACCATTGGATCAGTACACATTCCACAAACTTAGATTCCACTAAACATTTCATTGCACTCCAGAGATATAATACTAAAGAAACAAATGACTGGAGAGTTTTTTGTTATTTTACAGATCAAGGTAGCGTTCACATTATGAACTGGTTGCTTTCTGACAGGTTAAAATTATCCAAAATTTAGAATTCAGTTTAATTTATTGTTATATACTGCCTTTGGCAACAGAGTTGCACCTAGGGGCTTAACAGATTTTGAAATAGATCTATTGAGACAATAAAAATATTATAGGACATTGTCCTTTCTTAAACACAACCATGTTTAAACTTTTTGTTCATTCAGATTGTACAAGTTCTGGCGATACATTTCAAATACGTGCAGCACCCACAGAGAGAATGACTTATACAGAAATCAAACACAAACACAAATGGGACACGCAGTATTGCAGTTCGTTGCAATACCTTTTTGTACCACTACATGGAGCTGCCAACCTTTCGGAAAATTATGCGAAGCGTCTGTAGGTGTTGAAAGAGACTATAAGTATTTTATACTTTTATAGATTATAGTTCTATTTCATATTAAAAAAAAAAACTTAATTTATAATAGGACTACCCACTGCAATGTTTGCAATGTCAACTTGACGGTTTCAAAAATTAAATACCGTGTTTTTATTTTAACCTAAGATAAATTAAGTTTCATTATTAAATATGCATTGCATTTCTAAGCATCCTGTCCTTAGCTTGTTTATGACATTTGATAGCTTAGTCGCATTTGATTTCTATCTGACCGGTAACAACTTCCTATAATAAAATAAATAGCGTGTAAATGAAAGGGAGCAGATATGGTCGTAAATTAAGTGTTTTGTGGCCTTAAAGTGACCCCTCCCACAGCCGACAGTTGCCTTGCTGGCGGTCCGCTCACACTCTTGTACCACGCCCTCCGTGGGCCCGCGTCGTGACGCCATCAGAAGTGACTTACATTTTTAAACTAGCTATACAAAGCAGTGAGACATTAACAGAGCTGCACATATGTACACAATACACATATCTTTCTGTACAAAGCAGCTGTAATTTTTTCTGTCTATTCTCGACGCAGTTGTAAGGAAGAAAGGCATCAGTCGTATACAGTAAGTGGTCTAAAGGATTTTGCATGAATTTTGCTTATCGAGTCTGCTGCGTAGCTATGCAGGGAGCATGGAGCAGCACGCGTGCAACTGTCCTGTTTTTTCATCAAGTTTCATTCTGACTGATGTAGTGCGATCAGGTAGCTGATGTTTTGTAATCAGCCAAGACCTGTGATTGTTTTGTGTATTGTAATGGCAACTACATAGATGATTAACCACAATAATCTACTTTTACAGCAAGCATGAGATTTGACGAGTTTTTAAAACTCAAAGTTTAAGTTTAGAAAATCTAAAAAGGTCGCTGGCGGAGTATAAGAAATCCAGAACAGTTGTATTGTGTCTTATTTGTTGCAAGTTTTGTCATGTCTAATTGATGTCGTTCATTTTGTCAGACAAACTTAAGATGCATTGGTGTTTTTGCGGTTCATTTGTGTGTGCTTCCGTTCTTAACAGTGTGTACTTCGCATAACATCCGCATGTCAGAGTAGCTTCTATTCGGCACTTAACAGCAACTTTGAATCTTCAGCACTTGATTTTCCTTTTTCCGACAGCAGAAAAATCGGTGCGACCAGGAGTGAGCGGTCTGACTGCAGATCATCGGTTTCACGTTGATCAGGAAGCGTGAAAGCATAAGAAACATTTGTGTCCTGCGTTTTGATACTGTTTTTGTAGCTGTGCTGTTTACAAAGCGCATTACTAAAGAATAGCAAAAGCGCTTATATGTTGGCAGACATATACGAAGAATAAGGTTATTGAATATGGGCAAAAGTAAACATACAGCAAAAAGTGGTAAATGCACAGATGTTTAAAGATCTGGCCAGTTATTCTAGTATTGAGGAAAGGCTGCTTTTAAAACTACGAGTGAATGGTTTGATGATTAGCGTTTGAGCGAATTCTGTATCTAAAGTGTTGAGTATGCACTGTATTTGCTGTGTGCTTTTGCTGGTACACAGCCGGCATTCGGCGTGCTGCCCACACTTTTACACTAGCCGTTTCAGCATAAGGGGAAATGCCAGACCTTAATGCACAGGCTTACCTTATATTCCCCTTAGTAGTTACGTTTTTACGACATGCACATCCCCTTTTTCACTTTTTGTTTACTGTATGTGTATGTACGTTTTTATCCCAATGAGAATAGAAAATATTAAAAGTGGTTTCGGTTCTGGTGAATGGATAGTGGAGTGTGCTCGTTTCAGAGTATCTTGACTGTGGGTCTGATTAGAGACGAATGACAGTGGTTTAAAAGGACCAAATCTAACAGCCTGCAGTTAAGGTGCAAGTGCACTCCTACATGAAACTGCTTGCTTTTAAGTATAATATATAAATATTTTCGGAAATGAATTAAAGCAGTCCAAGTGAAAGGAAACATGTAAGTGCTGTATGCAGATCGTGATATAAAAGATTACCTAATAACACAGAGAGAAGGACTCTGAGTGGGAAGTTAGACACTGAGCCGTGTTTGGTTTTAGGAGCAGTGCTGTATTGTTATAAAGGGAAGAGATGCTGGCTGCGCTCCTACGGATGTGGGCGGCAGGCACCGGTATGTGGATGTTCGTGAACAGAGAATCCTGGGTAGGCAGGAGCAGCAGCACGGTGAACACGTTTTGGCACCGCTGCAAACGGGCAGGAGAGATGGGTAGGTAGAGGCAGGCGATTTAAGGAAAGCCTACCACCGAATGCTGTTTATTTATACGTTTATTGAAGCAGATCTCGTAGGA
Organism: Chitala chitala; assembly: GCA_025773905.1. Lineage (NCBI taxonomy): Eukaryota > Metazoa > Chordata > Actinopteri > Osteoglossiformes > Notopteridae > Chitala > Chitala chitala. The sequence goes on along the minus strand of JABJVR010000106.1, from coordinate 5,751,185 downwards.
GTAAAGAGCAGGCGGCAAAAGTAGCTGGAGAGAAGTTGGACGATCAGCGCAGTTCTGTATCAGAACGGGGAGGCCTCCGGGGAAAATGAATGTAATCAATACAATAAATAATGCCCGGAAAGGTGGCAGAATTGTGGCTGTTTGACCCCCGGCTAACAGCAGTCTTGAGCTGCCCGCACTTATAAATTTAAAGGGTTTAAAAAACAGAATAATGCAGTGCAAGGTGCTTAGAAATGTGATGCTGGATTTCCATCCCACAATCCCTCAACTGCCATTTTTCGCTGGTTTGATTCTTTAACTGAGCCAGAAATTTCGGTCGATTTGCAAAATAGTAGTATATGGCAGTATATGGGTGCAGGAACCATACAAAATAACCAGCAGACTATCTTAGAATTTTTGTTATTTCGGTATTATTTAATATATGAAACAGCACGGTCCATTACACATTAACCGATGTTTTTCCCCTTTATTCCCACAATTGTTGCAGCACATTAAATATTGTGTAGATGTAGACGGATCACGTAGCGCATGCGCAGCGTCATTAGACACTTGTTCACCAGAGTTCTGGTATGTTGGTTGAGTCCGTCACTGTGTCAACAAAAACGTGTTACACAACTACTGCTCTGCCCTTCAGGAAAGTGCTTCTTGCTCATTGCTTTGGTGCAATAAATTGCACCCTGTGAAGAAGTAAATGTCAAGCCTTATCAGTAGGTGAGGTATGTCCTTTTTAGTTGTGTGCATCCCTTGGACCCAAGAGCACGCTGTGAGTGCAGCACTGTGTGACGTGATTGGCACAGAGGCGGAGTCATATGCTATTAGTACTTATGGTTCTTCATTGATATCCAAGACGAGTGTCGTCTTACAGCAAATGAAGAGACTTTTTTAACAGTATGAGTTAGGCTAACGTGGTAGAGGTCTTGCATGCTAGTGACTCAGTTTAGTTGGTGACAGATGTAATGGAAGGACATTGATTAGCTCTTTGAATTGGAGCAGACTTAGTGTCTCACCTTCAACATGATTGTTTCCTGCTTGAATTTATATGCTGCACACAGTCTGTTTAAACTTTCTCTGTTGTTTTACTATTTAGGTTACTGAAAGTCATCAAGTGTCTGTGACACCAGTGTATTAATGTTGTCACTTTTGTATTGCATTGAGCGGCTAATAAATAAATAGTACCCCAAACAAGAGACTCGGGTCCTCTATGCAGGTTGTGAGGTCCCAGGTTCTAATCCATGTTACGTTGGTGTCATTTGACAGAGATAAGTAACATGTACAACCTAGCAGGTGGGCTGAAGTTGCTGCTGGTATTTAGAGGAGAGAATGTAGTGGAGTGTAAAGCACTGAAGTAGAAACCCCCCGTTAGTCAGGACAAGAGTACATTAGTCTTCCAAGCATGGCACTAGAGTCTTCAGCTCAGTGGGCTAATCCACTTGGCTGGAAACTCTGAGAAGCCTCTCAGGATGCGAGTTCAGATCTGGTCAGGGACACCCCCATTATAGTTATGTGAATAAAATTTCAAACGCCTTTCCTTTGCGTTCTTAAGAGCAGCACTTGCCCTGTAATAGTCACTTCAGGGATGTTTTGAATTTCTTTGAGAAAATTTTGCAGAGGTACAAATTCACTGAACTGCAAGTAGTTTTTTTTTTTTTTTTATAGACCTATTGATGCATATGGTTTACACTTAAAAGAGGTGAATTGCAATAAAGGGGGTCGAATAAGCATTAGTGAACATGCACACTGTTCTGGTTTAAGTCTTGTTGTGTGAAGTGCAGTTTGAGAGATGGTCCATGAGGGATGTATAGGGTACAAGGGAATAGGCAATATGTGAAGTATTGTTTGTTTGTTTGTTTTTTTTTTTGTAAATACATGTTATTGTTTTTATGAATGTGTTAAATGATGAAGGTCCATGAAGAGCAGTGTAATCTTGCTGTATGTGGATTAATAAACTCTACCTCATTAGCAGAATAAATTAATTCAGATATCATTTAGTCCTGCCTGTTACAGGGCCGCACATTGAAACCGTGCCACTTCACACAACTGGGCAATGCAAGCATTCTAGAAATTGTCATTTCGCTTTAGATTTTAGTGTCCAGTTTGTGCTAACAAAACTATTAACCTGGCCCAGACGTATGAGGGTGCATATTTGTAAAATGTTATTAATGTCCAAGGTTGGAGTAGCTGTGCGATTCTTGGGTAGGCAGACTGACATAATCAAATGTTTGCTGTTTTCCCTCGGATGAAGCGCACGCCACAGGTGGTGTAAGTAGCAAGAGGGTGAAATGCCAGCATCGCTCTCGCCATGGCACACAGCCATTCGCCAGCATGCGGCACGATGATGGATGTATGCACTTATGTGCAGGTGGGTGTTAACGTGCGTGGACTGGCGTTTGCTTATGCTGATTAATGGGTGACGCGCAAGTGACCAAATTGTGGTGCTTTTACACAGTAGCGATGCATGTATTGATAAGGGGTTCCTTCACTTCAGCTTTATGCCCCTCCACCTTCCCACTTACACTGAGATTTACACTCTTACTGATCCAGTTACCTGGCATAATCTTCACAAATGCGTCATATGTGAGGAACAAGGTGACAACATAAGAGAGAATGTTTTGGGTAGGTGGTGGGAAAGGGGGGCTCTCTTCAGTGTTGTCAGCTCCCTGTCCTACACCCATTATTTCCCTAATGGTCATTTGCAGACATCCAAAATGCAAATCTGAAATTGCGTGAAACCCTCTTGCCCCGTGGAGAGAAGTTTGCTTACAGGCTGGTGTTAGTGGCTGAGCACCTGCTTTAGATGTTGAGATGAAGCTGCTTCAGTTGGTTTCCTCTGAGAGGAGAGAAGATGAAGCTTCATTCCAGAATCTGCTTGTACTGTCAGTTGTGCTGAAAAACATATTGTTAATAATTTGGCCACGACACATATGAAATGTCTTTTTAAAAATTTTTTTTCTGGTTGAAGTGAAATGCTTGGTAGATGTTGGTAAAAGAAAATTTGTTTTGTACTGGAGATTGCTTAGTATTTGAAGTTATTCTGCTGTTACGATCTCATGTTCCTGCTGATATTATGTCTGGGACAACCTAGTTGAGTAAAGTCTTCTTTGACAAATTAAGACATGGGCTCCTACTATTTTTTTAAGCCTAGTTAATACTATATACTACAGTGTCATTATTTAGTAATAATGGTTATTACTGGCATTTATCCCAGTGATCTATATGTCATTTTAAACCTCCTGCTCATTTCAGTATCTTGGTTCTTTGTTTTAGTTAATTAACTTAAAGCTTCAGATTTTAATGGTTCTTGTTGTGCGTTAGGTAAGATTCTATGATTTAAAGAGTGCCCATTCTTACTGAGGGGACAGGAATGCTTCTGCCCCTGCCTCCTCAGTTTGGGTGCCACAGGCTCAACCAGGGCTCCTGCACCCTTGGATGCTGAACTCCCTCGCGGGTTCTGCTCAAAGCCCCTAGCCAATAGCAAGCTGTTGCTTCTGGACGCGTTGTGTAAATATTGCCTTGGTGATGTAAGAGTGTAAATTATGTGAGACAGAGAGAGCGAAAGTGTGCGTGCGGGAAGAAGCCATCTCCCTCCCATCCTGCTTTAATTGCCTCACTGCTTTATGGTCCCACAAATCGCAGGACAAAGCACTCCCATATGGAGAACACAACCACTGGCCTGGTCACGTGCTTATCAGTGAGCAGACAGAGCTGACTGAATAACCCAGGTGATGAATAACTCTGCACCTGTTCAGGAGAACGCTTCACTTTTCCCCTGTTTCTGAACACGAGAGGCTTCTGGAATTGCATCCGTATCTCCTTGGCCATGCTACAAGACTCGTCTTTCTGCGCGTCTGTGGTCGCTGAATGCCTCGTGATTTGGCTCTGACGGGACATAACAGGTTTTACACAGTTTTATTTTTCATGTGGAGCAGGGCAGCAAAGGCATGAGCCCTTCTTTGTGGACAGATGCCAGTGTCTGCTCTGGCACTGTCTTGAAGCGGGCACGTTGTCCTGGCCACAGCATAGCTGCGGGCTGTTTGTATGGCATGGATGACAAATCAAAGCATCCAGTGTTTACTTTTAGCATCAAAGGGTTGGGAGAAGAATGTTCTTGAAGCACTCATGAAGATTGCCTTATTTCTGGTTTTTGGAAGGTGGGCATTGTCTAAAGCATAGCCAAAGAGGTTTTGGGATAATAATGTACTGGAAATGTCCAAGTATCTGATGGTCAAGTGCACAGAGAATTCGCACCACTTTATATGCTTTTTATTTCCAGTGAAGCCTCAGGCTGGTTCCTCTGTACCTCAGGCTGGTTCCTCTGGTGGTTCATCTCGTTTAGATCTTCTTAAGGTGCTTATATGTAACTTGTGCCACTGATGTCAAGGTGTGACTGTCAGCTGACCTGAAGTCAGCTCCAGCGTTGGGAAGGCTGGCTGAGAGACTAGTGCAGTTGTGAGCTCTCGTCAGCTGGAAGATGACCTGACCACCAAATGACCACCACGCCCTGCTTCTGGAGTCTTCTCGAAGCACAGGTGTGGTGTTACACCTGGGGTCCACGTGCATACAGGTTTAAAAACAAAATCTCAAACTCCTTACAACACAAACGTGAATGGTCGTATCCACTGAACAGCAGATAATATCCACAGATTGTTTGGCACAATATTATAACCGGTATCTAACAGCTTGTTTACGCGGTCCCAGAAATGTCAGTCAGTCACAAAAATAGTCTGTGAAAGTGATACTACGGTTTTGTGTAGGCTTGCATCACACCTTATCTTTTACTGGTTCTCTGGTGTGTTGAGTGAAGGGTGTGAGTGACCGTGGGGGAGGCCGTTGGCAGGATGCAGGGAAGCGGACATTTTTGTGTGCATCCCTTTAACAGCTTCGCCGACACTGTTAGTTTGAAGCTGGGAGGTCGCGCCCCACCTGGTGATGAACGTGTGTTGGAGCAGGATTCACACTCATCTTGATGTGCAGAACATTTCAGGTTAAAAGCATGTGCAGGAGTCCTCTCTAGGCCACTTTTTTGTAACCCACCCTGCCCCTTTTAAGCCACATCTGATTAGCCACTGTGTACTGGGAGCCATACGGCACATACAAGTGGTGCTTATAAGTTAAAAGCTTAAAATCACATAAGATTGCAGTTAAGTCAAGTTTACATCATGCAGCTGTGCACCCGCCATCTGCTAAGAATTGTGTTACAGCTGCTCACATGATGTGTCTGTGTGGAGGTGGGAGGGGAAAATGATCGTGATCCCAACTGCTGCAGGAAGAGTTTTGTAGGAGCACAAGTACCTGTCCCTAAGTCGTGACCCCAGCCTCAGTACTTAGCATTGTGTACACAGCAGTAGAATGTGGTGCAGGTTTTTTAAATACTGAACTACGGTGTTTTGTCTCATTTATTCCATAGTTTCCATCGTGGTGTTAAACTGCTGTGCGTGCGGATGCCTCTTGCTGGCGGGGGTGAGGGGGTATTGAAAAGAGGATTATGTGTTGCCAGTCTGTGTGGTTAGTGGACTCTGCTTTTTCAGTGCTGTGTGAAAAGGAACCATGTCTGTTTCACTGGCTGTCAAAACAGTGCAGCATGGAAGTGGTCCTCTAGACCCGTGTCTTGCAGAACTGTTATAGAAACTTTATTATTATTTTTTTTTGTTTCTTCCTTCCTTCCTTCCTATACGTTGCATGTTGTGTGAATTGAAGTGACTCACTTGTTGTAGATTAAACAAGTGCTGTGTCAAATGTACCAAATGATGTCGGTGTGATAAATACTGGGATGTTTTTGTGCAGGGGATGTGATCCAGGCTGAACAAAAGTGTTAATCACTGCTAAACAGAAATGTTTGTTCAGGTTCTGAAGTGCGATAAGCACTCTGTTTTGGCAGGATGCCTTAGTCTTGTGTCGTGTACCACAGAACATTTCCCTGAGCCCATCATTGCTTTCAGAAGGTCACACCAGCAGTCCATCTACACAGCCACCATGTATTAAAAAAAAATTGTAACTCTGAAGTCTTATCAGTGGTGGAATTAACTACAGTTTATATCACTGTTGCTGACTGTGATTTATCATGATAATGTCCTCAAAGGGCTTAAAAATTATCATGCTGTTTGTAGCTTTCTGGCCAGGTGACCTTGACCCACCTACACTACAGAGTGCAGTGACTTTTAGGTGCAAGACCCTGATTTGTTGCTTCATGCTGGCTTTTTAAATGTAGGTTCAGAGCACTCCTTTGGGTCTCCCGCTTTCCACTGACTTCATTTATAACACTGTGTATATGTGTCAGCAGCCGCATGTCTGCTGTGGCACATGGTCCGAGGGGGGCCACAGGTGGTTTCCCTGACTGCAGAATAACTACATGTTTTTGGGGGATCTTTCCCTGTGGTTGGGGAAAATTCAGGAATATGAAGTGGCAGGAAGTGAAAAATCTAGATGTAGTGATATTTTGGCCATTTCTAGAAATTTGACCCAGGACCAGTGGTTTATTTTTTTCTCTTAACTGTTAGAACTATAGGCATTTTTGTCTACATTGTAGATCTTTTTTCATACAGGGACATACAATACAACTGATTTTTGTATGTAACTTTTGCTGGGCCTGTACCATCAAGTGCTATACTCCATCAAATTTTCTTTTCCTTTTTTTTTTTTTTTGGTCATAAACATGCAGTTGAGTTGGTTACAATCCTTGTATTTTAGAATTGCCTTACAATTAAACATATGGAAGCAGAATAAATCCACAGGAAAACCATAGAGATTTACCCCAATATGTTTTCACCAGCTCTATCTTCAAGCTCATTGACATAAAGAACCAAGAGAGGTTTCCGTCTTCTCATACCCATTGTGAAGCCTGGGTGGTATTGTATATAAAAGTCAGGCAGCAGTTTAGCCATAGAATGATGTGTATGTGCCGTTAGCCAAATGATTGCTCCATCCCACATGGTCTGCTGAATCGGCTCCTTTACCTGCCACAGAAGACGTGTACCCAAATTTGGCAGGTGCTTAGATGCTAATTTTACAACCTGCAATGTGACTTAAATAGAAAGCCTAGTTGTGTTGTTTTGATATTGAAAGGATTCTAATGTTCTCTGGTGTCCTGGACAGGCTTGCTGATATGTACAAATTGCATTTACTGGGATTAGGAGAACCTGCTAAATTCAGAAGGTGTTTACAGAAAAGGTTCAGGACCCTTGCAGGCTTCCAATAGGTTGTACTGTCTCTAACTTCTTAAGCTCTTTATTGCAGTGTGTTACCTAAGAGGACACTATGCTGGATTGAAGGCCGTGTGGTCTGTTTTACCACGTGTGTTTCTGTGGCTCATCTTGCCTGGATAAATGTGATCAGTTATGTGTTACCCTGACTTGCTTCTTCTGAGTTTCTGGCTTTACTGTGCATACAGTAAAAGAGTGTTTGCAGTAGCTAGATTTCTGGGATCTTCCCATATACAGGTCATTGTTGACTTACGACTGCGATTGGTGTCGACCTATCCCATAGTCAGTCTATGCAAAAATTACCTTACGCATATTAAACTATAATGATAATTGCTGACGTTGTCAGCTGGGTCTGCGTTCGTCAGGTTTTAGTCACACATTGAATACTAAAGTACATTTAGTTTAATAATGCAAAATAATTGCAAAAACACTGCAGTACAACTGGTTTAATAATTGCAGCTGGAGCAGCTCTCAGGGTAGTTATTTTTTCATAAACATGGTGAGCTTTGTCTGAACTGTTTTTGTTTTTCTCCTCGTACATTTCACGATATGGACGAAACGCATCGTGTGCCATCCGTTCAGTCCTTGCAAATTGTGTGCACTTTAATGATAGGACAGCACTTACTGTTAGTTAGATTCTCTGATACTGTTTGACCTTGTTTGTGACATGCACATGTACTATTATTCATTGTAAGTCGCTTTGGACAAAAGCGTCCGCTAAATAAATGTAAATCGTTCAGTGTTTGGGTCCATTCCTTCAAAATGTGCAAGAAGTTTATTCAAACTCATTTAAACGAACATAGAGGAAGCGTGCCATACCAAGCTTACTCTGAGCTTTGCGCGCGAAACTGCTAGTGCTGCTGGGAGCTGGACGAAATTGTCATATGCTCGTACGCCCAGCTGGGCAACACTCACCAGACACACCAGTCACAGCTGTGGTCACAAGTCAACGATGACCTGTACTCTAGTTTTAGTAAAATTAACCCTCCTTAACTGATCAGGAATGAATTGGCACTTGGAATTTTATTTGGGGAAAAAGAAGTGTAATTTGAAAAGGCATTTGACTTGTGATCTTGTCAGTTTTGGGGATGACATTTCTTTACCCCTGGCGCATGCAGCCACACAGATGTGTGATCCCTTGTAAATAACGCTCCTAACGATAACTCGGTAGCACGCGCTCATCCCGCGCCTCGTGAGGGAACCGCACACCTGCAGTTCGATTGTTCATGCAAACACGTGTATCAATTAGAGTTTCGTGTGGAGCGTCACGTGATTAGTGTGGCACGGTATCAAATTGCTATGAGAACACAAGACGGTAATGCTGCTAGTCTGGAACTGACATGCCCAGAATACAGTTGTGGGGGGTAGGGGTGGTATGAAGTAAAGAGAACAGTGTGTGCTAAACTTGACGCCTCCGTTTCTGAGATAGAAAGGTGTGTTGTGTGGGCAGCTCTGTACCTCGGACAGTGCCCTATAGCACCCCTTCAGCCATAAACTTATGTGGGCAGGTGGGCATTTTTTATATGCCAGTTAGCAGCTTGCCATGCTGTACCTGTGCAGGCAACTTTAACCCCTTGTCCTGCCTTGCAGAAAGATCTCTGCCCACTCAGCGAGCTTGAACATGCAGCCATAACTCTAGGCTGCTTCCTCACACGTCTTTACTCGGCTCCATTTCCCAGTTTTATGCTTTTTCGTACATTCAGCGCAGAGACAAACTTGGCCTTTTATGTTTCTCAAATGTAAGATAAGCCTTGTAGGTCATTTGGAATTTGTTTACAAGGATGATTTAAAACTTGGGTGGATTCATATATTTTATTGGTCAGTCATTGCGTTCTTGACACATTCCAGCAAATTACAGGGAGTGTTTTCCTTTTACAATTTAAGGCGTTCCAGTTGTTCTTGATGGGTTTTTTTTTTTTTTACCACTTCCTTTAAAATACTTGGTGACTTTGAGGTGAGCTGTAAAGAGAGTTCAGACTTTACCTTTTCACCTAAGGGCTGGTTTATGCTCTACAAGTTCGTAAACGCGTAGCTGCTGTTGATTTTACTACATGCCAAATTAACGCAACACGTTACGATGCGTATGCGTGTTACCATGTCGACGTAAACTGGCAGTGTTGCCACTTTTGGCTGTCTCGATAGCAGCGCAGTTGCTCAAAAGAACTTTTTAACATGGCGTGCCAAAAAGGTGTGATAAACATGGACATTTTTATACTTTTGCTGAGTTTACCACATTTAAAAAGAGCTAATGTTTCAATTGTAGATTACATAAAGTTACGAAAAGTATTCCAGCTAAATTTTAGGGCACACACGAAATATACCTTTTCTAATTACACAACCCCGCTCTGTTTCCTAAGTGCTTTGTCACTTAGGAAATTCCATATTCTTATGCCCAGAGTCTTAATTATACAAAACCTGTTCATCTGTACTGTACTTTTGTTAACGATCAATAAAGGAAAATGTATACATGTCAACAATTGAGGACTTGTCCACAACTTTACAATGTATCGTCACCTGTCCACAGCGTCAGAAAAACTGTCGTGAAATCAGCAGAATATTAAAACCACACACACACACAATAAATCCGTTTACATTTTTAACGTTAATCCAACAGCTGTTTTCTCAGTGAACGGAGAAAGAACCGGGGGTTTAGTCCCAACCTTGTTTTGCCCAGTAATAATAATTTTATTGCTAAACTTTCACTCAGTTTTTTCCCCTTGTTCTAACAGTGACAACTTCTCACACTGCCCACTGGTCAACATGTCTTTTAATCGTCGACGTGACGCTAATTACATGGACAAGTATGTGCGCCCATTCTGCTCGCGTAGCGGCATGCATCCCATTGCGTCGCATCGAGTATAAACCAGCCCTAACAGGCGGCGATCCTGACGACTGCATTTCAACTCAGTGACTCTGCTTTTGGAGCCCCTATGCTAGTTGCCTTGCTGAAAAGACAGAGGGCTCATGTTATCACCTGCCATCGCGGCTATGACGCACATTCCCTTCATCTGCGTAAAGAGCTAGTGCGTCTAGAGGGGTGGGAGCTGCTAGGCTAGTGGAGTGGGCCAGTGTCGTGACTAGAGGCGGAAGGAGGGGCGCTCGTGGGTTTGTGCGGAGGCCCGGCAGGTGCAGCGCAACACGTCACAGAGCACCCACGCGCCGTGCTGCAGCGGCCCGCTCAGAGAGAGCCTGTCACCTGTCCACCAGCGTCACCAAGCCACCTGATGAAGTCATTAAGGGCCGAAGGATGTCCGCCTTCACTCCTGGCCACAGTCTTGACAGTCAGTTCATGCACATCTTCCAAGCAGTCCATTAGCTGTGAAGCAAGAGGCAACTCATGGCTTTAATTTATGAGGTGTCAGGCTTTTTTTTTTTCCCTTTTTCTTTTTCCCATCATATAATCATTCCACATGTCTTCCACAACTTCCGATGCCTTTGGCAGGACACCGACAGTGTAACGATGTGAGTGGTCGTTATGGTGGAGACAAGCATTTTAAAGTGGTCTCCTATTTTTTTTTTTTCCTGCAAGCCCCCTTTTGCTCCTTTGTTTACCAAGGTTTGGCTCATCCAACTTGCACTGTTATATCAAACAAGTAATCTAAATGAATAGAGAACTTAATCTTTTCTAAATAAAACCATTTTTAAAAAATTGAATAATACCCTTGACACTGGAAGAATGCAATGGTTGTGGGTGTTCAGATGGTTAGTGAAGTTCTGGAGTTTAGAAACTTCTCTGTCGCTCTGACTCAGATAACTCTTGTTTGATCTGCACTTGTGGGGGTGGGAAACGGCCCCAGCCAATGCCAGGTGAAGGTGTATATGCTATTGTCCTCGGAACAGTGAGGGTGGGGGGAGGGGTCACAGTCTCTGCTCTGCACAGCCTGGCATTCCTCCTATGGTTTCCAAGGAGACAAAGGCAAGCGGCCTTTTAGAAATGCGTGCAGACAAGCCTAATTATCGAGGTGGCGCACAGGGTCGCTCGGAGCCAAAGGAAGCGAAATAAAGAGCGCTTTCTCGATGAGCTCTGCTCGGTGCCCGCTACGGCTTCCTCAGCCGCAGTTCTGCAAGGGGTTCCTGCTAACGAGACGCTTTTACCCACGGGAATGGGCTTCTGTTAACGAAGGCTTGCTCTTCTCGTGAGCGCTCTCTTGAAGTACAAAGACAGACCAGGCTTCATTGCCTCCCTGTTGCCCCCCCCCCCCACATTCATGAATGCATTGCTGCATTATTTTTCTGAATTCATCGTTTTTGCAGCTTGTGTACATCTGTGTACAGGCCATGATGGCACTTTCCTCTGACTGGCCCGGGAGGTCTGGAGCGTTGTTGTTGTGTTTGTTTGTTTGTTTTCTTTTCTTTGTGAAGAGGAAAGATCCCCTTTGTCACGTTTAAGCTGCTGGCCTGTGTATGCCACTAGCTCCCACCTTCTCTCACATCCACACCAGCCCCCCCGTCTCTTTCCAAACTACCTCTTCCCTCCCAGTAAAGCGCTGTCTGTAGCGAGTTGCTTACCTGTCTAGGATGATGTATCACTTTGATCAGGTTTGTGTTGTTGTTGTTGGACCTGTGCAGTGACACAGTGGTCACTGTGGAAGCCCCATCACACCAGTTGCGTAAAGGTAACTTGCCTGATGCAGTTCCTGCTGCACAAGAGCCCGTCATCGTGCCTGGCAGATGACATCGTGCTTATTGCTATCTGACGACTGATGATTTTTTTAAATTTATTTTTTTCCCCTCTTTCATCTGACCTTTTTTGTTAGAGCCGCTCCAAGAAGTAAATATAACCGTTGTACCGTTGATGCTTTGGCTTGCAGTTGTATAAAAGCAGAGAGCCATTTTAATTAGGCTACAGCTGTTGGAAAAGCACCATTCTGAAAAGGGCATGTGGTGGTTTTCAGATGGATGTCATCACACTAAAGGTTACCTGTGGCCTAAAGTATAGCGACACTAACTTGTTCAGTTACTACCTCTGGTGTCAGTCATTTCAGTACGTCCCCTACCATGAACCCATCTTTAATTCTGTAAAATACTAGTAATCATATACGCTAATTAAAAAGCAATTTTTCAGTGGATGGATTGCTTTAATACAACACCAAATACAAAGCCATGTCAGAACACATGCATTCCACCTTTCCTCTTCAGTTTCTGTCATTTTTAAGAAAAGTAATTTGATAACACACTTTCACATTTGTGCAATTATCTGCCTTTTCCATACAAAATGTATTCAGGCTTAAAACCGTTTATGTACAACTTTGGGTGTGATACCTTTAACCTGATATTTCAAGAAGCATGTGGGATTAGATTAGATTAGATTAGATTAGATTGAACTTTATTGATCCCACAGTGGGGAAATTCTCTTGTTACAGCAGTTT
>JABJVR010000106.1:5686627-5723673 GCA_025773905.1 Chitala chitala | reverse complement strand
ATCCTGTCCAATCTCGTCACTCCCAAAGAAAACCTCAGCATCTTCAGCTCTGCTACCTCCAACTCTGCCTCCTGTCTTTTTGTCAGTGTCAGTGTCTCCAGCCCATACAACATACCTGGTCTCACTACTGTCTTGTAAACCTTCCCTTACACTCTTGTAGCTATTCTTCTATCGCAGATCACTCCTGACACTCTTCTCCACCCATTCCATCCTGCCTGTACTCTCTTCTTCACTTCTCTACTACACTCCCCATTGCTTTGAACGTTTGACCTTAAATATTTAAACTCATTCACCTTCGCTAACCTCTGTTCCATTCCACCAGCCTTTCTCTCATTTACACACTCTCTACTCTGTATTGCTGACTTGACTATGACTGTATGAAATTTGTTTGTTCAAAACTGGAAGCTCATTTCTGTTTTTTTTTAAACACACATAAGTATCTTAAAGGACAGTTAGCTTTTTAGCTGTTTAACAAACAGGATGTTAACCTGGAATAACAGAAGCTTTGAAAGTGTCCCAGCCAGCAGGGGGTGATGTTATTCCTTGACGTATGCCTTCTGCCATACGCTTGTCTAACGCAACACAATAAAAAGCTACATAGAATCCACAGACCTGTAGATGTAACAGCTGTAATGTATACGTGAAATTCCGTTTGTTCCTGTTTCGTCAAACTGTAATGGTGAAGCAAATGTGTTTATAAAGTTATTATTTTAGCAGTTCACATGCAATTGCAGCATTGCGATTAAAAGGCTCATACTCACTGTTCTGAGGTCTGTTGTTGGTTATGATGACAGTGGTTGATGTTGATTTGTGTTTGCCATAGCAGCATGGTTTGTGAGTATACTGAAGTGCACTATTTTATTGACATGATACAAGCTCTCCCTGGAGTAATGTAATTGATTCATGTCATCTGTTTGAGGCCTGAATTCTGTTTGAGGCCAGTCCTGTTTCTGTCCCAAATTTCTATTGGCGTTGGGTGTAGGCTTGTGCATCTCTCCAGCACCCACTTTTTCCCTGTCGCACAAACATACACACGTTTATCACATATCATTGTCTTGGCGGAATGCAGCGATGGGCAGTGAAGGGTGAAAAGTATAACCATTTGTGGCTGTATTAAAAGTGCACAGTGTGATTCATTTCTATGTATTTATTTTCCCAGCAAACTTCAGTTGTCTTCATGTTTTAAGCCAGGGACAGTATAACATCTCATCTGCAGTACCGCCTCTGTTGTCCGTTGCGGTCAGAACCAGAATCGGTGCGGTCTGCTTTGTTCCTTTTATAAAACACAACCTTAAAGACTCAGGAGAAGAAGACAGCAGTTTAATTATTCCTTTCACATTCTGGTTTATTTTTTCCCAATTTTTCTTGGTTTTACTTTTCCTAAATTTGGATTTTTACCAATATTTACTATAAGAAAGTATGTGCAGATAGCTAAAATAACAAATGATTGCGAAATGGCACTTTTTTTGTACAAAATTAAACGGTAGCACAAACTGTATCTACATATAATGGTTAGAATTTCAGGCCAAAAATGAAAGAATAAATATAAAAGGACAGAACACTGCAGTCTGGCAAAGGAAAACTCCAGCCAGTCCCATAGCTTTGATGTAGTCAGGCTCGGTTGAGGGTGGAGCCGGGAGACACTTTGCTCTTGCTCATCCGACACGGTACAGGTAACAGCGCAGTGGAAAAGCACATGAGCACGGCACAGTATGGCCCAGTGCTGTAAAGCTCTGGCAGTGGAGAAATGGCACAAAAGGCCCACACGTTGCACTGTTTTTGTTTTATGAGCCTGTCCTTACATAATTTTTTCTTTTTAATATTTCACAATAATATAGGCAAGAGCTTCAACTTATAAGAGGTGTGTGTGTGCGCGCGCGCATGTGTGGGCGTGTGACTGACACAGTTTACTGCAGAGAGGAGAAGAGACTGCCACATGAATAAAACATCAAAACCCATCTTTAGTTTCTTGCTGTCGCCTCCCATCAGAAGACGCTTCCCTTTCCACATAACTGCAGTCTTCCTGCTTACCTCTGTCAGGGTACCATCGTGGTCAGAGGTCATGGGTCATCTGTATTTAATACTCTTACACTTGTGTACATGCAGTGATGTTTGCCATTCATAGAATGACTTTTCTGGGCAGCGTTCTATTCAGTAGCAAATCAAGTGCTCTCTGCACCACAGATTATTTCTTCACTGTGCCTCATTTGCGGAATGGATTTAATTTAAATCCACTTATTGAATAGCTGAGATGTCGGCTGATAGACGTGTGGCCACAGAGTGAAGATGCAGGATTTATCATGTGGAGCTCCGTCTCTTGGTGCAAGTCCTCCTGAAGTATACTCATTGCCTTAACGACCTTACAGGCAGTCGTCACCATAACAACGGCACGTCACCATAACAACCCACCTGAGCTCTCATGTTATACAGGTCTTTATGTTAGACCCACTCTCATTCTGCTCCTACAGAGGTCTGTCTGGTGGACCTTTGGTGGACCACACACCTCTTCTGCAGGTACATTTTTGAGTGGGAGAGTGGGTTTATTTGAGCATCTTGAGGAACATCTTAAGGGAGAATATATTTGGTCAGCTTGTATGGTGTTCTGTCAGGCTGTAGTTATGATTCATTTAAGGTGAAGATACCATGATGCTGCTTGTCTTTCTGAGAAGTATGGCTGCACACTCCCTGACCCTGCCCCCGGGGATTTCTGTAGAGAACTCCAAGAAGTTAACTTCAAAGTTGTTTAAAAAAAACTGCTTTCTTCCAATGCTGTATTACACTCTCCCACTCAAAAAATATTTTACTGCCCATAATTTTTTTATGGTTCTAATAACTGCTACACTGCTGAATGTGTAAATAACACCTACACTTTAAATGGTGTTTTTCACCCTATTGGTACGTTCTAACTGGGAGCAGAGTCTAAAGCCATCTAGAGCAGTGTGTGTGTGTGTGTTCTGGGAAAGCCATGGGCTTTGCATGGCTGTTAATCCTGCTCTGGGCTGGCAGTGCCTCCCAGCAGAGGCCTTGTGGGAAAGAGCCAGCAGATGAACTGGGATTCTCCACATGTGCAGCTTTACCCACATGGGCCTGCAGGAGCTTAAGTGTTTAATGTGACTTTCCCCTGTCTTTCTGCATTAGCAGTCTCAAGTGTTTCTCAATTAAACTTGAGGGACTTGATTAACAGCAGCGAAATTTGTAATCATTTTTTGTGAAAAAGGACCCATTTTTGAAGCATAAGATAGCACAGAATGGTCTTTTAATTAGCTGAGTAGCCACTTGTCATAACCCCACCACAACCCTTTACAGGCTGAGGTTTAATCAAGCCTCCTGGGCCATTTCTAGTATTTTTGCAGCATGCATTGAACCCAGGTGATCATGAATCTGGGTAAGTGGACACTTAGAATAAGATAACAGCAATTCCTGAAATGTTTTGCTTTAAATTAATAGTTAAAATTTTAACAAAAAATGGTATTGATTCGTACCTGTGCTTGCTAGGTTACAGCCAAACTCCTGCTTTCTTAAGGACAGTGTCAGCTGTACTGCATCTGCCTGTGACTCACTGATGCACATGTGAGGAGACATTATTACCATGGGTGTCGTGGTTATGGAACTGCAACTGGAGTGGGAATTTGTTACTTTCAGTTTCTCATCCCTGTGCGTGTCCTGCTGCAAAGTTTGTGGGGGAGGAAGTAGTCTGAAAGGCTTAAGTTACACTGTCAAGCTAGGGGAAAAAAAGACTCAGGAATCTTTGTTGAATTTTCCCATTTAGGACATCAGAGCATACCTTTTAGACTGTGGCTTTGGGTAAATTGCCTGACTCTCAGTTTTCATGAAGCAACATTAGCTTCTGAGGAAAATGTAATTCTCCTCATTCCTGGCTTGTGTCTTGGGTCTGCAGGCCATCTACAAAATGGTCTCCTCCGTAATGAAGATGCCTGAGGACGAGTCCACCCCGGAGAAGAGGACAGAGAAGATATTTCGACAGATGGACACAAACCGGGATGGTGAGACGGCACACTGTCCTCCACTAAGACACACAAACACGACTTCTGGCCATACGGAGAACATTGCAGGTCCAGCGTTCAAGCATCAGGCAGACCAAAAACTGTTAGGGACAGTAAAATAAATTATAACCAAAGTAATAACAAGAACAGACATACCTTACTCTGTGTAGGTTAATTTTGCCATGGTTATGTTTACAGAGGTCTTTTTCCTTCAAAAACCCGTTTGGCTGGTCTGTATTTTTTCCTTGTTTGTGGGTGAATCTCATCGCGCAAGGTTATTTGAGTGTATGTGCAGTGCTGCCCTCTGCTGGCAAAGATGTATTCAGGCAGCGTTTTCTGTTATGTGCCCCCACCAGGCAAGCTGTCCCTGGAGGAGTTCATCAAGGGAGCGAAGAGTGACCCATCCATCGTGCGTCTGCTACAGTGTGACCCTAGCAGCGCTGGACAGTTCTAAAGCCTGCTTCACAGCTGCACTGTAATTCACCTTCTTACACATTTCCAGCACTGTATAGTTAATGTAAACACATACGGCTTTTGTATAAATCAGGTTGGTTTTTGATTTTTATTTTTTACGTAGGAAATCCAGGAATATCTGAACATGCCTTGTACTTTTAGCTATATTTGTAACATTTGCCTGAATGGTGGAGGGGTGAGAAATTATGATGGATTAAGACAGTAGTATGGTTTGTAGACCCCCATTGGTCCTCATAATATACAAGGTAGTCTGTGGGGCGACTGTGGTCATCTTTCTTGAAGCAACTTTGTTTACACCAGAGGAAAAAAAATATTTCAAGAATATTTAACATTTTCTAAATAACGAATTTTGTTAATTAACGTGTAGCATTTTTACATTTACTCATTTTAGCAGACACTTTTATCTAAAGAGACTTACCTTTCACATACATGTTACAATGAGCGAGCGCTGAGTGTCTTGCTCAAGGACACACCTGGTGGCTGGGCTGGGATTTGAACCAGGGCACTTCTGCATCCCTGCCTGATGTTCTACCCATTAAGCCACCAGGCCGCCATTTTTAAAAGTTATTTTTCGCACAGTACGTTTTTTTTTTTTTTTTTTTTTAGCAAATTGCTCGTCTCTATGGGGTGATGTGAAAATACCAGCCTGTGGCAACCTTTTCTTTCCATCAGCAAGGGTTTTCAGAATGCCTTTGCGTTGCAGGGTTTTCAGTCCAACGATGGCAGAGGGCAGGATTCTAATTGTAGCCTAGCAGCCAGAGACGGGCTGTAGGGGTGACCGGTGTGGACCGTGTGTTGTCTGTGTGTTATACATTACAGGCTGAGAGTACCAAAGGGCAGCTAAAATAGCACTCAGCAGCCTACAAGTCAACGCCAGTGCTTTTCTGAGAATGAGCAAAGTGGCCATTCATTCACTTTCCACATTCAGTTACTCTGACCCGTTTTACTTGTCAGCATCATATAATAACCCATTGTCAAAATAGTGGGCTGACGGCCTTTTTCTTATTTCCAGTCATGCTTTTAGTGTGGGGACAGCTCTGTTTCAATGTCACTGACCTCATATTCCAGAGAACTCTTCCATTAGCACCCCAATTCTTTTTAGTGTAAATTGGCTTTGATTATAGTCGCCAATTAAAATGCTAATTAAGGTGGCGGTGTGGAGAAGGCAGTGCCAGCGTTAGTGTTTGGGATTGATTGTAACCTCTTCCTTCTTTGTTTCCAGTGCTTGTTTGGGTTGACTGGTCCGACGTGACGTGTTGGGCTCTTACCAGAATCCCCCTCCTCCAACCACCCCATTCTCCCCCTGTGGTGAGTCCGACAGAGAGAGCTTCAATCGAGCATTGAGGACACGGGCTGGGAGGAACTTGGTTCTGCCCCAGCAAAGATCAGAATTTCACGGAAACCTTGCCACGCTGAACGTCATGATAATGGCGGAGCGGGGGAAAAACTGAGAACGGCATCTTTGGATCGGTGTTTCGGCACTGATGTCTGCGCTTAACCTGTGCTCTGCTTGACCACGCAAACACGTTTTTGTTTTTTTGTTTTTATAAACTCTGTGTTACACACAAAGAAGATTGTGTGGGGCCTGAACATGCGTATTTTTGTGTATTTAGAGATGATAAATGTAGATGTGGAATTTGCCTGTTGAATTTTATTATTTTTTATGCGATGTGAATATTTGTTTTTTTTTTTTTTTTTTCTTTCTTCAGTCAACCGTAGAAGACACGATTATGTGTCTGTTCGTGTGTGCTTACATTTTCGGACTTTGTATACCAACACCAACAAAAGGACCATTTGTTTCGCTATGCACACACTGTAGCCGCCTCCTGTGGCCAGTTCTTGGAGACGCCTCCCACTTTTCGCTACGCTCTCCCTCACACCCACGAGTCGTGCACCGACGCTGTTTGTGTGGACCGCTATCTCCGCGTCCCGCTGACCTGTTTGCTCGTGTGCTTAATACCCCCCCCCCCCCCCCACCACACACACACACACACACACACACACACACCCACCCCAGGCTTCAGAGGCAATTCCATTTTCTTGTGCTATTTTTGATTTAATTGCACAAAATGATAGTGTTTTCTCTGCCAATGTGAGGGACATTGAAGGAGATTTTTTTTTTCTTTTAACTAAATTGTTATCGTTTGGATCACTTACCTACAATTTCTCATCAGTATAGTCTGTATCGGTAAGATTATTAGTGCTTTTTCAGACCGCTACTAAGGAAGGTAGATAGCATGCAAACCTGATTTCCTGTTTCTTTGTTAAGGTTAAATTTTCTGGGTAAGACGGAAGAAAATATTACCTGAGTTTAAAGTATTTTAAGTGGTGCATGTCAAGCATTTTTTAATGTGTTTTTGTAAGTTTTATTTGTAGACATGCAGTGGGGGCTTGCGTGTTTATACGGCTGTGCTCACGTATCTGCGTGCTGTGTGTGCACACGTGTGTTTCAGTGGCGTGTTATCACCTCCTACACAGGTAACGCTACTGGCGAGTGCTTTTTAGAGGGGCGGGTCCACCGGTCAGCTGCAGAAAAGATGCGAGTGAGTGGTCTGTGTACGTCCATGCATGGGTCACAGCCTAAGTTGCACGTGAGGGTGATGAAGACATGCCACTGACTCATACTTTTACGCATGTACGACACGGGGGGGGGTGCATTTTTCTAGTTGGTTCTCATGGCTTTTGTCTACAAGTAAAGCTGGAAGCATGGCTGTGTACCATTCTGTGCTTTTTCAAGATCAGCGATAACTGAACACAAGCCCAGTGGGGCTCTGAGGTGCAGAAACCCTCCTCCCCCACAAAAAAAAAAAGAATTTAAAGTAAGTTTTCCCAGGGCTTAAAATCCTGTGTCAGCAAGTGTGACCATTTAGGAATGTCCACGTTTTTTTTCTTTTTTCCTTTTTACGTTTTCTCCCTTTCTTTGAATGTAGCTGAGGCTCTGGGTCGTAAGTCCAGGGGTTTCAGTTACAGTTGATTGGACTAATTTGAATGTTTTTAAACAACTGCTGTTTTATATTGGAGATGAAACATTTTAAAAGTGCAGCAAATGCAGTGACGATGGTCATTTCAAGTTGCTTTTTTTAATTGTCAGGCAAAACTTCTGTATTACACAAAATAGCGTCATGTGGTTAAGTGCCAAATATAAAATACCAGTATTGTGTAAATTTATACTGTACGATTGTTACTTGTGAAACAAAATGCTTGTTGCATTTGTAGATTTTGTATGGTAAATTGTATTTTGTGACAGTGTAGATTTGTTTTACCTTCTAAAGCAACAATATTAAAAAAAGATGGTGACGTTTGTCATATTGTGCTTTTTGCTTTAATCTGCAGTACATGAAAAAGCTATGTAATAACTATAAAACTTGAAATTACAACTTCAGTTTTCTTGCAAGCACCTCCTGTGTCAATGAGAACCTGCTGTCAGCCTAAAGCCAATAAAAAATAGCCACGTATAGAATAGTGTTTAAGGATTCTGTCAGTATACTTGTGAACGGGATGCTAATGCATGTTGGTGATTAACAGGTGGCAAGTGATTAATCCATGTTTTAAAATGTAGAAAAGATTGCTGGGAGCCTGGCTTAACTGAGCTGCTTTGGCTCATCTTGCAACACGTGAGCTGTGGCAGGTCACGCAGCAGTTTGCCACGGAGACCCTGGCCCACTACTTGCACCAGCAACATTATTGCATGCACTGACGTGTATCCCAGGTGAGCATGGCCCGATGTTCCGGAATCTTCTAGCTCAGGAACAGCTAAGTGGCTGAAGCTAAGCCAATCTGAGTTTAGCCTGCACATGATGACAGCCTGAAAGCACATGGGATATGTCCAGGCGTGGGGGTTCCCAAGTAACCCTCTGCCTGCTAAAGGAACTTCAAGATGAGCTGTCTCAAGTGGCAATACCTGTTCTTTAGGGCGCATTTAATTTTAAATTGAGAGGGGTGGCTGTGTTTAAGTCTAGGACAACTTCAGCTGCCCTTCAGGAAAAAGCTTCACTGTTTAGGTAAGATGCGCTTAACTGGTCGTCTCTATTGTCTTCACGTACAGCTGGAGCCTGTTGAACCTTAGAGTGAAGTTTTGAAAATCCCATCTGGAGAACCAAACATGTAAGAAGCAGGAGCAGACACTTGAAGGCCGTCACTCCCACTTCACAGAGCAGCATAAAGTGAGCAATGAGATGTTGGAGAGAGACTAAGGAACCCGTTTATGTATTGGTTCTTTTGGCTGTAGGAACATATGATGTGATTTCCACCATGCTGTGTAGGAAATGCAGAAACCCAAACTCGCCAGTCGCATGGATGTTCCCTGCCTACTGTCTTGTAGGGCCATCTGTAGAGACAAAAAGTCATCCAATTACCGCCTTTTGCATAAGTGGACTTAAGTGTACTTTGTTTTTCAGTGAGGTTTTGTAAACAAGAAAGTTCTCAAGTTTATATATATAAATTGAAAATGAAAATTTGAAAGTTGCTTCACCCAGACCTTGACCTTCATGTTCAGGAGTGAGATTTGAGATGGATTAATTGGTTTTGTTCTTTTGGTTATTTACAAGATATCCCAATTGCATTGGTTATTCAATCAAAATCCAGCATTGAACACCTTAGACACTTGTTGACACCTGGAGGCTCAATGGGTAGAACATCATGAAGCTGGCATGTATCTCCCCGCTCACATCCTAGCCCAAGTGGCAGGCGTGTCCTTGAGCAAGACAAAAAAAAACGCTTGCTCCAGGGGCACTGCTTCCCCCAGAGGGATGGGTAAAATGCAGAGTATGTGACAAACACACTTGACCATCAACCTGATTCAATTTATTGTATGCCAAATTCTGCATGTCACACACCTGCATTATATTACCAGCACAAGCTAAGATCGCTGGTTAACAGCAAATTTCCATCTTACCCTGGTGCTGGATTTTCCACAGGAGCTGTGTTGTTAAGGTTATGCTTGTGTGATGCTAAACAATCGCAGGTAGCACAATACGATGAAGAGGATTCACTGCATTAAAATTACATCTGCAAAAACCTTTGGCCTCATTCAAATACATCACGAGCAGGAGTGTCAAAAAGTGGTTTAGATTATATTGCTTTTAAAGTATAGCAGTTTATTTACTGAAAAGAATATATACAAAATATTGAAAAACAGCTGCAGTAAAACTCGTACAAGTGCCTGAAACCCACAAAACATTTTGGGTACAGCAGACAATGGTATATGCTTGGTAAATTCACAATGTCTACAGTTGTATTCACAGTCTCCTCCCCAGACTAACACTCTGCTTTTCTGCAAAGAGTTTTATTCATGTCCGTTTATTTCCCTATAAAAAACATTTTAAAGTATCTGGTCGCTACACTTTTGACTTCTAAAACATTGGAAAAACTGCATAAACAGCAACAGGACCCCAGCATTAATGCACAGTAATCAATAAACGGAAGAAATGTTACTTTGCGTCTGGCAAAGCTTAAGTGCTGCAGCTGATAATGAATTAAATGGCCGTCCACTTGCGTGGTTCAGCGATCGTCGCAGAGCCGCCGCTCCGACGCTGCGCCAGCATCTGCTTCAACTACCACACACCGCGCAGCGTTTAACAAGCTGCGGACTGTGATGCAACTCGGAGAGACGTACAAAAATAACCACGTCAACGTTACAGTCAAACTCCGCACACGTGGGAGGCACGGTTAACCACGCTGAAGTACATTCGCTTTCATAATAAAAATTTTCAGTACAATAAGACTGCTGTGGAAAAAAACGAATATAGTAAATGCAGCAATGTTTTGGCAGTGTACATGCAGTCTTTCATGCTTGACCACAGGCACACCAGGGCTTACAGTCACCCCCACACATAGAAAAATAAATTCCAAAGCGTTCTCCTGAAGAACTCCAGTCAGCCTGTAGGGGGCAGTGTTGACTTTTTATAGTACAGTTTGAAATGATGACACTTCCTGGGGGAAGGGGAATGGGGAAGATTCCTCTTGAAGTACTAAATCAGTAAGGTGTCTTTTTTATTTCATGACAAATACATGTTATTACAAACACCAGGCAGTCCACACTGAGCACTATTACAATCCAAAATGTAACGTGCTCAGATTAAATGTTGCATTTTTTTGTATGTAACAGTGTCCTAGTCTAGGCTGTATATACAGAGGAAGTCCAGTCTGCTGTGCATAGTTACTTTGGATAATTGTCTCCCCATGGTTACTCCTTGCAGGGAAACACACGTCCTCACACCCAGCCTGGCAGTGAGCCTCATATTTCTGTCAGAGTGATTCTATAGGTGTCTGCCAAGCCCTCAATGCCCAGTATGAAGGTGTCCTCATTACAGTAGTGCTCAATGATGTTGTCGTCCATGTTGACCAGGATACTGAATGAGGAAAATGAAATGTGACACAAACAGAGAAGTAACCTAATAAACACCAACTGTTATTCATAAACAAACATTCCAGATAAATACAGAATAACAGTGCAGCCCATGTGTCAACAGTGGTGTGTGATATTTTAAATGAATCAGATATTAATTTTCAGTTCTTACCCTTTTTTGCTTTTCTTGTATATCTTGGCCATCTTCTCTGTAGGTAGGCCATACTTTTCTGATATCTGTGGAAAAGAAACTGTCAATGCATAGCTTCAAACAGAAGTACAGGAATCCCTTGATTTTCAATATTACAATGTTTCCCCATGAAATCTCCCTGTAAATTGAAAAGCATAGACTAATAACCCATTGTCATTCTTTTAAATAGGGAGGATAATGCATTCCCAGACCAGCCAAAAATCCCAAACTGATTCTCCCAAATATCAGTAAAGCACTGTAAAATACCTACATAAAAAGCAATTCACAATTTTAGCATGATGTGCAACACTTCACAAATAACCTAATTACCAGTTAAATTTTAACAGACAAGGGGACCTGTTGTAATGAACAGTTACTATTCTCATGATAAGTGAGAAAATTTGATTGAGTTTGGAGTGGAACTTTGTTTCTGTTACATTTGTTTACACTAATACACAAAACAGGAAATCACCCAGAAATAGATGATTACGCAACAGCACCCAGTACATCATATCCACATTTGCAACTTTTCCTTATTTTTGTTCAGATAATGACATTTGATTTCCAAAATCCTACAGTATGATAGAAAAATTCAGATACAAAAAAAAAAAAAAAAAAAAATGATAAACGAATGCCTGTGTGCTCTTTGGTTTAAAATGTTAATCAAGAGAAATGTATCAAACTAAAAATATGGTATAATAAAATTCATACAAGGTAACAGCAAAAAATGTTCACTAAAACAACTGTGCTTGTGATACATGGGTGTTACCTTCACAAAAAGGCACGTTCTGTAAATGTTACGAAAACATAAACAGCGCTTACAGCTTCCATCAGTCCCTTCAGAGTCGGACTCTTCAGCATAAGGGCATCAAACACCTCATCTGACTCCTTCCTCACATACAGAAGAACTGGGGAAAAAAGTCAACAGGAGCTTACAGTGCATGTAAACATATAGAAAATACAGAACACATGTTCACCAAGGAGGTCATGTGATTCAAAGTATCAAAAAGGGGAATATAATATACACGTGGTGAACGTGTAAACGTGCTACTGCATAAGCAGACTGCTTCAATAAATACTGGCTGCAGAAATGTG
This sequence comes from Chitala chitala, assembly GCA_025773905.1. Lineage (NCBI taxonomy): Eukaryota > Metazoa > Chordata > Actinopteri > Osteoglossiformes > Notopteridae > Chitala > Chitala chitala. The sequence goes on along the minus strand of JABJVR010000106.1, from coordinate 5,711,564 downwards.
TGTATATTAGTAATAATTCACTTAAGGAAGATGATTGATAAAAAAGCATGTATTTGGTAAGTATCACAAACCTCAAAAAAGCACACACATGCACATTGGTTTGCAACACAAAAGCAGTCCAGTTACTGGAAAGGTCAGTGGAGCTGCACTTAACAGAGCAAAAAGACATGGGTGCTATGAGAATGATGTAACGGTTCTGACATACTGGGTCTGGCTATAGCAGATACATGCTTTACATATTGCATGCAGTGGCATCCTGGCTCATTTGTATGGAGGGCGGACAGGACAAAAAAAATCCCCCAAATGCCATTGGATTATTTTAAACAACTTTTGTGAGATAATTTCCGAGCTAAGAGGAGGAACATGAGCCAAGTTCTCTTCCTCTAAAGAGTTCCAAGTAGTGTTGGTGTCTAGCCGCCATGTATGCACATACACACAAATGCAGACAAACACACACCTCTCTTCTGACTTTCCTCTTTCATCAGCTTGGCAGGGAGAGGGCAGTAGTCATCTTCAGATGCTCTGAAAATCCTTTTCACAAGCACACTCCTGCAAGGTGGCAAGTGGCTCTGAAACAGCAGTACCTACACCTACACCAAGATTCATACCTTTCTACAAAGTTATGGCATGGCTCCTTTACGACCAAGTGAGGGCACTCTGGGTGGCAGCCAGTTTAGCAAAACAGAAGCATGCAATTATATGCAACAATGAGCCCTGGATCAAGAAATCGTTAATGGCTTTCATGTGTTACATGCGTTTCCATGAAGGGTAAATACACGGGTCATGCACTAGAATGCAGAGCAAAAGACAATAAATAAAAACTCACCCTTCCCTTTCAATCTCTTCCGTGTTGAATGCAAAAACCTGGGGAGGGGCAGGGAATGGGATGTGTTTTATAAATGCTGTTTTTGCCCTCAGGGGCAGGAAGAGAAAGCAAGTCAAGATGGAATCTGCCACATGCCCAGTGAGAATGTGAATACACAGTCAATGCATGCAGAAAGATGACCAGATGAAGGTCAAAGTAGTAAAATACAAGGAGCACATTTTTCTCCAAATTTTTCCCCACCGAGTTCTTTAATGTGCAGCAGAGCATAACAGGTAATATATACAAAAATTTAAATTCCTGCAACTGTTATAATGCATTTTAGGATGTCGCTGAAATAAACAGTTAGTTATGTTTGTCAAATGGATTTAAGATTAGGACAGATAATTGGCACATTTTAACAAATACAGAGACCTGAAGACATCATAGGTTTCAAATTCTTTGCAGCTCAGTCAAATGAAAAGCTCTGCATTGCTTTCCATCTGTCCATCTACCCTGTTGCCTCATGATGCTGCTCTCACCTGTCCTGCCCTCTGCAGGTTCCCAAAGTGAACATCTGGAATGAACAGGACAGGCTGGGAGTCCAGGTTGGTCATGGTTTTGAAGAAAGTAGTGTCTGATTTTCTGGGAGGGGATAAGGCTGCCAGGTTTCCGTCCTTTCCTAACCAATAGCAAAGGTCATGTGATAAATTGCTTGTTGTTGCATGGTAATGTATGTAATGTAAACATCATAGCAAACGAGACAAGTCACACTTTATGAGTAGATAGTAAGGTATTCCACAATAACTGGTCCATGGCGTCTCTTACCATTATTAGCCTGAGTGGTGCAAGCCTGACCTTTTGATTTCTTCCGGTTCTGCTTCCTCTCTTCATCTCGGATCTTCCTCTCAGCGCCCTGCAAGTGGGCAGGACAGGCGGATAAATGGCCAACCACATGGCGGAAACATAATTAACCGTCCTTCAAAATATCTAACACACTACAAATTAAATAGTGAAATCAGAAGGAAAATGAAAAGTAAGCTGTGTGTACCACTGGCAACAGGTGTCCTAGTTATCAACCATGGGGGGGGAGGGGTTATGTTATGGGCATGTTGTTTTCTGAAAATCTTTGACTAACCACTACAGTAAAATGTTCTGAAAAACCCTGCACTGTGTAAAGTGTAAATAGCAGTGGTGGTACCAGCTTTCAGGGTGCAATAAGACGTAGGACGATCAGAGTGACTTTATGGTCCTCGATGCAATCACCTTGTCACAGAAAACCTTGATCTGGGAGTAGGCCCGATGGATGGGCCTGTTGCTGCGGTTGTTGTAGCTGTAGGTGTCAATCTGGATCATGAGTGGAAGGCCTTTCACACCTTTCTGAGAGGAGAAGTCTGTGCTCAGGCAGTTCACTGTGATGAAGATCTGTCAAGCAGGGGAACAAATATTTCATTAACACAGCTAGTCAGACAGAATGCCACCTGCAGGTCTGACTGAGCAGGACCCAAAAAAGCTCAGCACCTGAATAATGAAGAATATATTGAGGCACTAAAGGTCGTGCGTGTGGAAATATTTTAATTATGTGCATAGTTTATGGTAAAATGTATCTGTCATTAAATAAAAGTGACACCTTGTTGGTTTAGTACTTTGAGAGGAATCCCCTTCATTTAGGAAATGTCATCATTTCAAACTGTACTGTTAAAAGTCAACACTGCCCCCTACAGGCTGACAGGAGTTTTTTAGTAGAAAAATGAACAGTTTAATCAATATGACTCGGTCCTGGTAAAAATTGGATACAGCAGCAGTAAAGGCCTTAAACCATGCGGGCCACAACGCATTTCTACTATGCAGGGACCAAATGTGGGGGACCAGTGCTGTGCTGATAAGTTCTCTGTGGTGTCACTCCCCTTCGTGTGCCCCAGGGCTCCTCCGCTGGGCCTCTGAAACAGCCTCCATGTAAAGGTTTATGGCAATGAAGAGGAAGCAGGGTCAAAGAGGGGTGGGGCTCAAAGCTGGAGAATCACTGGTCCATTAAACAGCCTGAAGCATCTAAATGCAACGCGAGCCCTTTTTACCGCTTTACTTATAGTTCACCAATAAGACCTAGAGTAGATGTACGGCAGGTGACCTGGAGATCACACACTTTAGTAAATTCCAGTTCCAAGCACAAGGCTCTCCACTTTCTAAAGTTTCATTAACCTCATTGTATGAACACAGTTAAACCCAAAATTGTTGACTGTAAGGGCTGTACCCATTTAAACTGCTCAGGTTTAGACATGCTCCCCTAACACTGGACAGTTTTTTAAAAGTTACATCTGTTGTCTCTGAACCAAATTACGCATTTTGATGGACTGAATTAAAAAATGACAAAACTTTTAATTAGTACTATATTCAATATGTCTGCATTTTTCCATTTTACGCCTATATATACACAGTACATACAACAGTAATAAGAAATTGTAAACATGGGACTTTACAATATTTATTCTTGTTTCATTTTCAGTATATATGATTTCTTATATGATCTATGGTCATTTTTTATAACCAAAATGATGGAAGCTAAGTTATGATTGCTTCACCCATGACTTCTAAGAATATGACAATCACTGTTTTGCCTATCAAAATTTACATTTTCATGTAACTCTACTTATAATGTGTTTTTGTAATTTAACTAGATGACTTTAAAACCTGTTTACCTGAACACTCAGTTGACTTCTGGCATTTCCATTTCAAGGCATATCTTGAAAACTAGGGACAATTTTAAGCATCACTTGCAGTGACCCAAAATTAGGCAAGTTTGACCGTTTTGTTGCGAAAGCATTTTGGTTGCAGACCAGCATTATCGACCCTGAGCTGCTGAGTTAAACAGCGGCACAGTTACCGCACCCTTGAGTTCAGGTTACAGAGTGACACAGAAACATTGGCCAGCCATGGTATGAGCCACGCCCTTCTCATTTTTCCACTCACCCCAGGGGCGTAGGTGGGGGGGCAGTGAAAAAGCTATTGAGATGTCCTGCCTACGTTCCACTCAGTGGGCCTCAGTGTGGAAGAGGAAGTCTGTTCAATAATACCATAATAGGCTTTTACATAGTCCACTGAAGGCTCACCCACCACCTTCCATGTTTTATACTATATTTTCTTTGTTCTATTTTAAGTTTTCTTCTAGCTGTTGGAAAGCAACTTTTCAAATAAATCACTTTTTTTTTGTTCCCCCTAACTCTATGTTCCATTGCTGGGAAAACATGCAGCAATCCTTTAGACAAAAGCAAGAGCCAAAGGGCTATTGTACGTCACCTTCTAAAGCACAGTGTGCCATAAACACCTTCTCATTCTGCCTTTACTAGCTGTGTAGCATTTCCTCAATGGGCAGCTCTCTAGCTCAAGAACTCAACTTATAATTTCCGAGCATCATAAGGCAAATCTCACTAGCACAGCGTTTCTGAAATCACATTTCCTCACAAAATATTTGGCTGTAAAGACTAGTCCTACATTATGAGATGCAAGACAAAATGGTCTGTGGATGATTTTGTATGAAATGTTATAAAATATTTATATTTTATAACTTATATAATTTTTTTTTCTTTTATAACATATATATACACACATATATATATATATATATATATATATATATTAATGCTGCACATAGGGGACAGAGGTTTCACAATGCTTCAAGGCAGGGATTCTTAAACATTTTAATCCAAAGACCCAAATTAGAATTGAGTTGTGACCCATACTTAGGGAAAAGCCCCTTCTCCTAAAGTCCCAACCGCTAGCAGTGGCAGCAGTTTCCTGCGCCAACATGTGAGTGCCCACAACTCCTGGGAGACAAGCTTCCATCTGTGGATTCTGATGAGAAGAAAAACAAAGCAGTGCATTCCATAAGATCCCTGTTTGGTCACAGGACATGGGGGGGGCACTAAGATTTTAAAATGGCAATAATTTTATATATGGTTATCTACACAGTTTGCATGCAGTTTAACAAAAAAAGTTCTACTGATATATAAATACTATACAAACAGTGAAAAGTTTCATTACTCTAAATGTGGTTGGTCAGATAAAGCAGTACTACACTAAATATTTGTACACAACCAACCACAAAGCCTGGGATATATAAATTGAGCTCATTACCCAAAATGACAGCCACAGGGCCATTTGCTCTGGTCTGTAATTAGTGATTAGTGGGATGGATCAACAGTTTGAGGTAGTCTGAGGGCAGGTCATGAACTCATCCCACTTTATTGCTTCATGAATAATCTTCGTGTTTTTTTAAAAGGGGTTCAGAATTTCAACCAAGACTTAAGTCTTTTCATTCACCCTCAGTTTACTCCTTGTGAAAGTCGTGTTTTTAAATTTATAATGACCCAATTAACAAAAATTTGTTTTTGAAAAAAGGCAGTTTAACCAGTTCCAAACCCGATTTACAACACGTGTGAAAATCCCAACATCACAACCCTGATTTTCCCAATGAATTTCAACACTGGAGTCCTGTCTGAACCTGTAAACTACGGTCAATGACAACAACATGAATAATTGGGAAAATCTTTCACACATCACTTTGTGTCTGTGTGTGTGAGAAAGACACACATATGTGGTGCGCACACACGCACACACACACACAAAGCTGCAAAGTAAGAAAATCTGAGTTGCTGAATGTTCTCCATTGCCCACCTTCTTAAGCAACTCACTTGGCAACCATACAGTTGGATCATCTTGAGCAACTCCAACTGGCTTTAAAATGATGAGACCAACTATATGAGTCATCCCTGTTATGTGCGCAAACAAACACACAATGCGTTTTACAGCTCCAGTTCTCATCCTACACGTTATACAGATAGGCTAAGCTGCTATGGTGGTCACCTAGCAACCACAACACTCCATTTTCATGCCACCCTGGCCAGTTACGATAAGATCCAGAGTCCCGATGAGTCCATATTCTTACTGACAGCTCTGTTCTTGCCACTTAACACAATCCAAAGCCATAAAAATTAGGACTTCTTCCTTTCAAAGTAAAGATTCACTTGCCTTGCCCATTGTGTAGTTTTTGAGGTATTTCTGTTACGTTCCTGCCTATGCTGTTTAGAAGTGCGCGCTGTAACACGTTCTGTAATAACATACCACTCGGTCACTATGAAGCACCACATACATGCTGGCATGCAAACAGTGTAACACATTACTGCTTTTCAAAAAAACCCACACTCAATTATTCACAAAGTCACTCTAACAGAACAATTTATGGGAAATTTCAACTTCCCAAACTGGTGAAAACGAGAACTAGTCAAGAGGATGACACACAAGCATTGTCCACTGGGTCTCATTAAACATTTAGATCATAAAATGTAACGTAACGTTGAAATTATCAGTCTAATTAAAGTCTCAGATACAAGAGTTCACACCTTTATGAGATGAACAGTTAACCAGTTTCAGATTTATCAATGCTGCTTTATCATTATTGTGTTATTGAATGTAATAGGTAAAAGGAATAGAACAAAACTGACTAAAGTATTTAACATATAGGTAAAAAAAACCTCAGTCACATATTATAGGTTTGCAAATCCTTCCTAGTAGCAAGAGTAAATCGATTTATGTGTTTTTAAAAACCATTTATCTACAAGCCAATTCCTTGCATCTGACCATACTTAGCTGTTCGTCTGACATAACATCTCTAGGAAGTGTCAGCAGAGAGACACTTTGTGACGTTCACATTTGAGAGTATGTTCATGCACTTACTGGCCAGAATGTCAAGGAGAGGTTAAAATTTTAAAATAAATAAATAAAAGCAGTACTTTATTAATCCCAGAGGGAAATTACTTCTCCACATTTAGTGGTCATAGTGGGCAGCCACACACGGCGCCCAGGGAGCTAGCATTTGAGTGTCTTGCTCAAGAACACACCAGGCTGGGCTGGGATTCTAACCAGGAGACTTCTGCATCTCGACCTGATGTTCTACCCTTTGAGCCAACAGGCCACAATACCTTTGTGTCTCAAATGTAATCAGCAAATATGTACCCGTGTAAACTTAGACAAAAATCAAAATGGTAAATACTACAACTGCTCTGAAGAGAAGATCGACAAATAAAATGAAAAAAGTACCATGTAAATATTCATTTGTGTTGAATTTATAATCATTATCCACAGATTGGAGAAGCTACATAACAGCACAAACCCAGTTGGCATAACATAATTGGTTTTGGTCCACTCCAGTCCACAGCATTCAGAGGCGATCCTGACTGCAAATATTTACCCAGAGAGCTACAGGCGACTCTTTTACAAAGATGTGTTTGCACAGTCCTCGTTAAATAGAGCAGATGAGGAGGACATAGTCTGTCAGCACCCGGCCACAACGAGGGCCACTAGTTCATCTTGGAGGGGGGGGTGCAATTCTTTCGTTGACCCTGCAAGCGCCCCCCCCCCCCACTTCACAGATGAAACCTGATCTTGACTACTGAACAGACAGTGGCATCCAGAACAAAACACAGTGCAGGTGCGCGTGTGTATATGAGCACGTGTGTGTCAACAAACGCCCTTTTTCTTTTTAATAAGCTAGTCTAATAGGACGCCACCTTGAGTATACTAACTAGAGCCACAAAGGCAAAGCCCGTCTTAAAGCTTTTGAAATGCAGTCAATCATAACACGGCGCCAGCCTTTAGAAGCCCAGGGATACACACATCACACTGAGGCTCTCTCCATTTCAGCACATAGATGGGATTTACCCTAGTAACAGCTTGTTACTATACAAACTCAAGAAGTAACAAATGGGATTTGCATGCTGTCCACAGTATTTTCTAGAGGGTTACAGTTTAGAGGACTGATGTCCTGTCCTAAGTGCCTCTGTGTGCCTTGACTCCGGTTCACTGCATTAAATCCTTATTAGGATGGAAGTTTCCTCACCTTGGCCTCCTCATTGACATCCCATGTAAAGGAAACAGCGTTGTATGCAATTTCCTCAATGTTCCCGATGGTGTTAAAGCTCTCTTTGTAGTCAGCTGTGGACAGGTGATCAGAGACACAACATTACAGATGTGATACCTTCTACCATCTTTCATCCTTTTACAGCTCCTTTCAGTGTTATACACTGGTACGGGCATTACCAGAACCAGAACCAGATGAAAACTCATACAAGAGTCTTTAAGTGTCACTCATTCCTCTAAAACAGGGCTAAATGTTACAAAGTCTCAAATGATGTACAAAAAGCACAACCAACATTCCTAAATTTCAGACCATACTGCTTTTTATCCTCCCTTCTAAAACCAAGATTTTCAGGCACGGTGTGGACAACGTTTTTTGTTTAACCATTGGAAGAATGATAAGACGAAAAAAGATTTATGGTTTTTACGGTTTTAAAACAAGCCATCACTGAAGCAGGCACTCTGGGCTTTTTGCAATAACCATTGCCATAAAACGTCGGCCGGCACTGTTTTATCTTGGAACCTGCTTTATTTTGTCAACTAATACCAGGCCAAGTAAATAAACCTGATCCCTTCAGAGCATGCCTGCCTCCTTATCAAACAGAGAAACTGGTGAGAGTATCTTGTGTAAGCTGTCAGAATTGAATTTGGTCATTCAGTGACTAAGTATTAATAACTGCAATTCATTACTGTAAAGCACCTTGAGGCATTTTGTTGCAAAAAGCACTATATAAAAAAACTGAACCACCTTCCCCAGACACATGACACAGGCCAGGCTGCAACTCTGCTGTCAGGTGGCTGATCTACTCAGCAGTGACTTCCCCTATCAGCTCCTGCCTAGTTTAAGCCAAAGGTGTTTAAAGCAGTCTGCAGAGAGCGGGCAGTCAGACCTTGATAACACCACCCACTCTGCTCTTAAAGTCTTGCATCTCCCTTTGCCACCTTCCAATCTGTTTGGTCAAGTTTTCAGCTGTGCAGGATAATGAGTGTCTCCCTGTCTGTGACACAGAACTAGCTGCTTACACACTGTCAAACACTTTATGGTGGTCCGGGACTTAAAGGGTCCCTGAGAGAGAGCTCAGGGACACACCTGCTGGCCTGTGGTCTGAACCTCAGACACAAGGGTGTCATGGTGACCAAGGATCTCACATGGTGGCCAGTGGCTCAATGGGCAGAACATCAGACTGGGATGCATAAGTCTCCTGGTTTGACTCCTACCCCAGCCACCAGGTGTGCCTTTGAGCAAGACAATCAGTGCCAGCTCTCTGGGTACTGAATAATGGCTGCCCACTGATCCCTGAGGGGATGGATTAAATGCAGAAAACCATTTTTGTTGTAACTCATTTTTAAATCACTTTAGACAAGAGGTGTGTGTAAAATGAATAAATGTGATGTAAATTTCACTTATACACCTACTGGTCTTCACTCTAATACAATTAGTTTGAGTGAAAACCATCCTTGACTTCACACCAATATTATTCCATCCAAGCACCTGTGTAAGAAAAAGCACCCAGCTGAAAGTTTCTGAGAACACCGATGCCACAGCTGTGGATCAATGCTTCTCATGGCTGCCCTGATTGGCAGCATGGTTATGCTTCACACCCAGCTGCATTTGAATGTGAAGTGCGCCAGCTTTTGTGTTCCCATGTCTGCCTATTGTTTGCCCTGGTGTCCCACAAGTGGGGGCTTGCTCCTGTTGCTCTTCTTCTTATGCCTGTGTTCCCTTGCTCTCGTTAACGGCTGTATTCAAATCATGTGTCCAGGGAAACGGGTTCGACGGCTTCAGCAGGAACGCCAAGCTTGTTATTCAAATGAGCCATACAGCGTTTGATTGTGGGACTCCTGCCTGACAGACTGGCAACTACCGGAGAGCAAGTGCCATTGGCTTCAATTACATTAACATGATATGCAGAAGTCACCTTTTGGCTGTTCCCCACAAAGTGGTTGCCACATCCAATTAATGATCTTTACATTGATTTTGGCACATGTTTTAATGCCAGATGCCCTACATGCCCTTGCTGATACAACCCTCCTACCTCATCCAAGCTTAGAACCAGTACAGTGGCTGAAACTTGAACCCCCAATCTCAGAAGTACAGGGCAACAGCACTAACCACTGAGCCACCACACCACCCACATTACTGGTTCCAGAAGTGGTGTAACAACAATGCAATTCTTTTTATAAAAAAAAAAACAAGTTTAACCATAAACAAATGATCACAAGTACCACATATTACCCTAACAACCTCCTCACAAAGCCACTTCAACATCCAGCCTCTTTTTTAAAGAATTCAGCATTGAGATAGAGAAAGAAACTTAAACTGGTTGAATTAGCACAACACAGCATGTGCTCGGATTAACAGAAAGCCTGGCCACACAGTGCCCTGCCATCCCTGGCTCATGCCACTGGGCACACATAACTGGCACTGACCTATCCAGTACCCCCTAACTCAATTACAATATAAACATGCCTTGTGAAACACCACTCAGAATAGGTAAGAAGAATGTGGGTTAGATTGCACAAAATATACATGTTCATACAGATTACTCAAAAGACAGTATGGTGATTTCATCCTCAACTTTGTGGTGAGAGGTTACAAAAATAACAATAAGCATTATAAACAAGATACTGAAGTGTCAGGAAATAAAGATCATAATTTTGAAAAAAATTTCAAAAACATTGTTTGCAAGGCTTCTTGTGTGTCCTCTTAGCTATGACTGATGAATTAATGGACTTTTTCCAAAATGCCCATTTGTAATCCTGGGAAACATTCTTCCTTCTGTCTGAACAAGTCATGCATTTTTTGCTGCACCCATTCTTTCACGCGTTACTGCTGGCTCACACAACGCGCACGTTCCAGCACGTTTGACATAGCAGCCCTCAGCACGTAACGGACAAGGTTTCTCCCAAAGTTACTGTGCTATCGCCTGCCTGTCCTGCTCAGACTGCAAAACTACTACTGGCCATCACATATTTTAAGGTGAATCAAATTATGCTACAACAAGCATCAGCCTCCAGTAATGAATAAAATTTCAGAGAGAGACTAAATTAATAATTTATATAATTTAACCCCTTATTTGTCTCACAATGAGGAAATTCATTTTATGCATTTAGCCCATCCCCTGGGATAGCAGTGGGTAGCCATTTTTCAGTGCCCAGGGAGCTAGCACATGGTGTTTTACTCAGGGACACACCTGGTAACTGGGCTGAGATTCAAACCAGGAGACTTCTGCAACCTAGTCTGATGTCCTACCAGTGAGCCACCGGGCCACTTTTAAAAGGCACCTGTATTCTTTACTTTGATGTTTCACTTCATAAATTTTTTTGTCAGTGTACAGTATACTGTACAACCAGGGTCTGCAGTAGTGTCCACAGTGAGCAGACAGCATGGGCAGGCAGCCTTACCAATGTCCAGTACCCTCTGCTTGGCTGTGTGTTGCCGGGAGTGCCAATACTTCCAGTACTTCAGTTGCTCATCTCTGTTCTTGTCCTCGCTGAACACGACCATGATCACACTCTGCAGGACAGCAGAATAAGAAAGGTGTCCACCTAATTTTTTAATGTGCACTACTGAAGTGCTTGCATGCTGCCTCTTGGTCTGCAACCCTGCGCCTCAGAGGACAAATAGCATGCCGCATGGATGGTGCAGACAGGCAGACGATGTTTCACTCACCCTCACTTTGCTTATGGGATGACGCAAACATTTGTTGGCACTCATCTCACTGAGGGTCACAGCATAGAACTGCCCCTTGTTCAGGTAGGTCATGGGCCCCTCCCCCTGCTTCTGACGCAGCGACTTGGTGGCTTCAAGTGTGTACTGGAAGGTTCCACTACAGTAAAACAGGAAACAAGTTACAATAAAACACAATCTTGGCATGCAAGTGCTGCAGTTAATCATTTGCTGCCCTCATCAACAGAATCAAAATTTTTTTTTTTTTTTTTTTTTTAAATCAACATAACTTAAAGGGAAGGACTTACACTGCTGGTTGGTCATAGATGAAGTCATCTGCTCCCAAGGACGAAGACGTACGATATTTCTGTTCATAACACAGTGAAATCAGATATTTTGGTGGGAAGGTAAGAGGGCATTCAACACATCCATTAAATTTGCCAACAGGCTTCATACTATGGGGCTGTACTTTTATGGTTGAGTGTACTATGTAGATGGCAAACATTTCTGAAAACTGTACACAAAGGACCCAACTGTGGGCCAGCCCAAGTCCTACCACTGGTTTGTTTATTTTAACGTACGTACTCCCTAGAAGCGCCCTGCGGCAAAAAGAAAATGTTTATATGAACTGAAGTTGCGCTTCCACCTGTTCTTTCCCTTTGATTGCTTCCCCAGCAGGTGTTTAACCCTCTAGCCCAGCGGCACCCACTCCCGCTCCTGTGAGCTTCACCGTATGCAGCCTTTCATACGAACCCCCAATGTGTCAATTATGCCTAATTGAGCATAGGGTTTTGTCGCATTACAAACAAAACCGTGCCATCGTTTAAAATTATGATCAGAGAGAGGCACCCTGTGCTCCCATTATGTTTACAGGGAGTCGTCTTCAACTTTCCCAAAAGGGAAAATATTATTTCACAGAGTGCGCAGCGTCAAACGAGGATGTCGGCTGGGCTTTGTGAAATGAGAGGGGTTTACCACTGCTCAAAGCTCCTGCTGACCTTGTTAGCTCAGGCCTCACCTCAGAGTCGTCCTGGAATGAGTCCTCATAGTTGCTGTCTGGAGTACTCCGCTGGTCCTCCTTCACATAGGCACTGTGGTCTACCAAGGGCACGCTATAGGAGCTCTGCTCATAAGTGGAGCGCACCTCCTCCTCGCCATCTGCCCTGAAGTGACCCCCCCCAGGGCCCATGAAAGCCGAGGGGTACACCTCGGACTTTACGGCCACCGTGGCCCCGCCCTCCGCGCCATACGCCTCCCGTTTGGCTTCCGCTGTCTCCGCACTTAGGGACAGGTTCACTGGGACCGACTTCAGCACCTGGACACGGTTGTCCACAACTCCAGTTGGCCCATGGGAGTCTCCGCCCATGGCACCACCCCTGTCGAACACGCACGCAACCAGACACACACACACACACACACACACAGACATCACTTAACAACGGTTTACAAGGTATGTATGAAACATGTACAAATATAATCATTTTTACACATTACATTAAACTGGTTCATATTTTACCTGATCCTTTTTCCTTCTGTGTGGAAAACTGTGACAGCTATATAAATTAACAACAAAACCAGTCCAAATTCCTAAACAACAGTGCATACAAATACTTTTGAATAAATATTAACTTGCTTCTGTGTCTCTATAGAAGTCTTTCACGTGTTCCCACCAAGATTACATGTCATCCATAAAAAGGAAACAAACAAGGCACTGACCTTTTTTCCTGGTCTTCTGGAATTTCAACTACTTTAGCAATCGGCAACAATCTCTTTTCTTTGGGAACCTGAAAAATCAAGATCACGTTACCTAGTCAGAAATGAGTATCTATTCATGCCGGGGACTGTAAAGAAACACCCATGCAGCTTCCCTCACTCTGTCCATTGAGGAAGGTTTGAAAGGGGATCACATACATGTTGGTCACTGGAGGGACAAAAATATAAAGATGAAATGCAGAATAAAACTGTGGTCACGCTGTCACTGACTGCAGTTGTGCAAATGCAAAATATGTTTTAGTTAAAGTAAACATTTTTAAAGATAGTTACACCTATTTATTGTTGGCACTTATGTATGACTCTCTTGATGTGCATTAGTCAGCTGAGAGGCTCACCTCACCCTATGTAGTTTTTTTTTTTACATTTCTATTACTACGGTCATTATGGTGTTTTGTTTCCCCAACTAAATGCTCTCATCATGTTAAGAAGACAGTAAGAAGGTTGGAGTTAAGATAGCAGAGCCCTGCATATATTTACAGTGCAGGATTCTGGGCCTTGCCTTTGACCGCCACGCCACCTGCTGCAGGTGGCAAAACTGCACAGACCGAGGCACTCGCTCCCCTGACCTTGTAATAGTCGTAGAGCAGCCCGAGGGCCGCGGCGCTGTCCTCGTCCCCGTTGATGCTCATCATAGCCTTGGTGGCTGCCGTCAGGGGGTTCTCCAGGTAAGACTTCCAGGCTTCGTCTTCACTGGTGTAGGCCCGCCTCGAGTGGAAGGACGTCTCATTGGGTACCACCACCACCAAGCGCTTGCTGTGGGGACGTGGACAGAGTGGTGTAGCAGGAGCCCAAGCTCTCTTTACCACAAGGGCACTCTATCTCCTCAAACAAGATATCCTCAGAAGTACTATTTGTATAAGCACTTACATGTTCGTTTCATTTGTCTATCGTATTTAATGGCACGATCCACAAAATATAAACAAGAAAGAAGAAGCAAAAAAGTTCTTCCCCCATGAGCCATTGAGTGCATATTTTTGGTATGTAGACAACTGTTGGTGTCAAATACTTTTGCATCTTTGGAACTATTAAGTGTTTTCAACCTATACCCAACATGAACGGATAATGTTTGTTCGCCAGTTAAGTGGGATAGGTCCGTTTACAATAACTATTTTCCATGCAGGACTTTTTTTTCCTGATGTCTCCCTAGTGTTGTCACGTCTTTTTCTTATACAATATTGTCATGATTACCATGTAGAATGCTGAAAACCCAATGCGTTAGTAACATTGCACTGAGCCGTGTACAACACTTCCGTAATTTTACAGCGGTGAGAAGTCTGTAGTGGTACAAACTTTATCCACTTTCTGTACAAGAAACGGTTCAATCGTAAAAAAAAAAAAAAAAAAAAATTATATATACACACATATACATATATATATATATATATATATATATATATATTTACTATATATTGGTGTCACATCAGTAACTTTACCGCTAGCAGGAGAAAACCCCAATACAGGGAGGCGACATGCATTTAAAAAATTACACAATTCAATATCACAACAAGAAAAACAGGTTGCGTGGCTCATAATGAATACCTGACGATACGAGCTTCCAAAATATCAACGCAAGGCGCTGAACGTCAGAAACTTGTGTTGTGCACAGCTGTGTGTACTTCAAATTTTTTAATTTGTACTGTTATAAATAATAAATGTAATAAGGTTTTTTTTCTTAATATTTACACTGTATTTATGAGAACTTTCGTACTTGACGCAGATATTATGACTGTTTCAACCACCTTCGAAAGTGTAGAAATGCCCCATGTACATCCGATAGTCCATTTTATTAACATGCGTTTTTGTGAGGAGATGCATTTAACCAACGAATAATACTCTTACAACGATTCTTCCCCTTACTAGATTCAAAAATGCCTGCATATTATGTGAGGCTGATCCCAACATAAACAAATGCTATGAACGCGTGCAACACCTAAAATCTTTGTCTTAAAACATCAGAACAGGTTTCAACGCCTTATTCTACGGGACGGTGCGCATAATCTGGCGTTCGCTCAACAATGAGGTACGAGTTTTCTCCCAGTTAGCCACTAATCTCCGATCGGAACAAAACAGTGGCCTTAAATACCAAGTAAACAGTCTCCGGTGGCATGGCATTTTGCCGGTCTTACACAAAAGATTAAGAATCAATAACTTAAAATATATATAAAATAAAAACTTAGTTGTATTTAAATCCACAATAACAATTGTTTATTTAATTGTCCTGAGACAACAGAAAAAGCATATTTCAAAATATGTAATCGATTAATCCGACTGTTCAGGTAAATTCAGGTAATCTGACTGTTCAGGTAAATTTTCTTAAACGTTTTAGAACAGCAAACCATTACTATTTTTACACTAAGATTTTTTTAAAAAGATACACTGCATAAAATGCATAAAATGCATAAAATTACACTATTTTTACTTAAACTTTAATTTTTTTTCAATAATTAATGAGGTCGCACTGTAATCTTTGATGTGTCTATATTTAGGATGTTTTATGATGTTTATCACACATTAATTTATCGGTTGTTCTTATAGATAAATGCAAGTATTTTTTAATTAAAACCAGTTTTGGCATCATATTTAGATGTAATAAATATTTTCAGAATAAACCATAATTTGCCTCTAGGCAATTTTGCATCTCAAATATACTATATAAATAGCATTTTAAATCACCTTTTGTTACTTCAAAAATGGCGATTTTAGTTAGGCTGACAATCTTGCTTTGGACAGTCCGAGTACCTTGATTGACGCAAATGAAGTTTTAAAAGTATAACCTTCAAAACAGTAGGTATCACATTTTATTCACAACTGTAAAATGTCAATTTATATCACAAAAGCAATCAAGTAATGTGGGTAATAATTTTTTATAAAAATAATATGGGGACAAACGCGTGAACGTATCTGAAGAAAGTACTGCGGTCGATCAGAACCAGTATGTTCACTTACTTGTCGGTCTCTTGTGACATATTTGTTCCGACGAACTCTCCTTCTCCCTCTCTTGTTCTTCCTTGTGAAACTGGACTTTCAAGTCTGCGCATGTAATAGTGTTGTGAACGGGACAAGGTGTCAGAACTCGGGCTACAGGTACGGCAGCTTTTTGAATCGGCTTCCTACGCATCCCTTGTTACCGCACCAGGTAGAAGTATAGAGGTGAACAGAAAGAGATTACGATTTTTAACATCGCGCCTTCGATCCTGCACAAATCGTTTATAAGGTGAAATATTATGCGAAGATAAATTTCTATTATCTACACTTGCAGATGTCCGTGGGTAAACTTAGTTGGAATTCTTTCAGTGTAAAGGGGCTTAGTTCAAAGAGGGACGAGCTCAGCGTTGATTGGGCTGGGAATGTTGAATGAATTGCGGTGATAGGTTTTATCAGAACAGGTAAGACCCGCCTTACCTGTAACATGCACAAACCACTGTATTGAAACAAATTCGCCTTACGCATAACGTTTGGACTGTCGCGGCTAAAAGGCAAGGTGGCATGTTGAGATTAAGCAATTAAATAAGGGATTGTCTTGTATCTGTTGCAGAACACTATATTAATTTTGTAGTTATTTTGCTTTATTGCTGTATTTCAGTTTAACTGGAATGTACTGCTCGAAAGATCATTCTGTATTGTTTAGCCATTTAATGCGTTATGTGGCTCCACAGTTACTACTCAGAACGCGTGTGGCTCTTTCCTGTGCCTGCCCTACTAAGGAAGCCAACAGCTGAGGGAAATTTGCGTTGGTTTAAAATGTTTATAATCGCGCGTTTATGCACTTTTCACTTGTTTTTCATTGCCTTCACGTGCTTGCGTTACGGGTCATTTGAGAAGTATGGCGGTGAGTAATTTATTGACATATAATACCATTGTCCTCCTAATTCAATGTGTTGCGAGGATATTTTAGTCAGTGGCTCTTTACCTTTGCCGTCTCCAAACAAAATTTAATTTCTCTGTTAACAAATTCTGAAAGTGCATTTTAAACAAAATACTGTAAAACGCCTGCATCAAGAAGTTGCACGCAACAAAGTGAGTATCGAAAACCTGAGTATCAAAAAAAAAAAAGAAAGTGTAGCTCTGGAGTTCAGGGTATGAACTTCCTTGTAAAGTTCTGAACTGCGGACAGCTCTTCTACACAGATAAAATCTCCACAGCCTGCCTCGTTTTAAACAGACGTGCTTTTGTTTGTTGTATAAAGCACACAAAAGGCATCCCTACTGCTTTTCTAACCCCCCCAGACAAAAGTGGCTTACTTTTGAGTGGAATGTTTTAATGCAACTTACAATTCACTCTTAAGGGGTAATTCCTGTTTCCTCTATACCTACACATGAATATATGAACATAAAATGATGAATGGTATATTTAATTCAATGTTTTTTTTTTAGCATCTGTGTTTGCTCAACATATCTTCAAATATGCATTCTCTCTACTGCACAAGAAACCACAAAAAGCTAGTGTAGTTTAAAAAAAAAAATGTTGACATTTTTAATATTAAAAAAAAATACATTTCACCAGAAGAAAAGGGTCTTGCAGAGTATTTGCTCTAGAGAAATCCATTTTGTGTTTGAGTCTCTATGATGACTATTATTGTCTTTTTTCTAATTTGTAGAAGGGCGTGTCCAGGCTTTCTACTGTTCCATAAAAGGTGGCTATTAGACAAATAGGTGGAGACTGTTCCCATGACTGACTTTACTCTCATCCCAGTTGGATTTGCAGCCTAATACTCATGCTAAAACCACAATGTTGGGAAACTGTCACCATCACAATGAGCCTAATCCAAATTTGCTCTGCTGGGGTGCGGTGCTCTGTCATGTTGTTCTGTGTTGCGAGGTTTGGGGTTCGGGTCCGAGACAGAGCCATGCATAAAGAGGCCAGTTATTATCACAGAATGGTGCAGTTTAGTAGTAATGTGAAATGCTCATGGAACCTATTAGTAAAAAGTGTTGGCACCAAACATCTGAGAGGTATAGAAGAGTGAGTATTATTATTTTTAAACATCCTACTTTTGCAGTATGCTTCCAGAAACTAACCTGTGCAGAGGTGGAATTTTTGCATTTGCAATTTTCTTGTCTGCCCCTCCCCCTGTTTTTTTTTTTTTTCCCCAGTGAGGGGGCTTTTATAAAGGTCTTATTCACCTGCCCTTTCGTGGTCACAAATGCCCACCAGAACTGCAGAGAGCGCAGTCTGTCATGATGGTAGAAAGAGCCTGTATTAGCATGAAGTGCATTTGCGCAACAAAGTTTCCAGTGTTATTCACTGCACACCTGGGACTGCATGGGAAAAGGGCGCCTGCCCAGGCCTGTCCCAGGCAACCTCCACAGGCAATGAGACGGGACGAGTGGCCAGGGGCTGGAATGCAGCTGGCGGCAGCCCTTGTCATGTTCATGGGCCTTACCTTTTGGGCAGGTGAGGGCCACAGTGGAGAGGAGGGTTAAGGGGTGTGGAGACCACACATTCCAGCAGCCCTTAAAGAAACAGTATGACTTGCAGAATAAGGACGCACAGCTTGTCTTTAAAAGCCAGAACTAAGTGGATCTGGCCACGGAGTTAGAAGGACAATGGAAGAAATGTTCAAGAAGTTCTTTTCTATAGTGGTGCAAGAAAGAGTTATTTTCTTGACAGTTCACTTTAACTAACCAGGTGTTTGTTTTTTTTTTTTTTTTTTTTTTTTTTAAAACGCATGGGGTTTTTTTTTTTTTTTTTACTGAAAGGCAATAACTGTAGCTCTTGTTTACTATACATTGGTTCTGCAAAGGTTTTTGTAACCAAACAAGTTTGACAGCTTGTCCGTGCTGTGAGAAAAGCGGAACTGGTGGGGGGTGCTGGCAGGCAACGTGTCAGTTCATGCTGCCTTTTGGTGTCAGCTGGAAACTCAAGGAGGCGGTCCAGCCGGATCAGCATCCTGTTCAAAGAATTTGGGGCATATATATGAATTTGGGGCATATATATTTGGATGTCAACATTTTAAAATGTCTGTGAGATTGTGAACAGGATGGTAACTGCTTAGTTCTAAAATAGCGTAAGTTGCACAGGTACAAAATCACTTTGTGTCAACTGAAACTAATTGACGCATAACTGTGGCTTCTAAACTGCGAGTATTCCAAAGCCACACTTTTTGTCCTGTTTAGGCAGCTCTCGTGAATACATGTGCCGTAATACTGTGATTTTGCTTGAAATTATGAAAGAACTGAAACAGCATATATAGAAGTATTAAAAAAAACTTCAGAGGGCTGTTTGTAATCCCATTTAAATGATGAATGTTTTTATATTTTAATGGGAGGCTATCCCACCACACAAAAGAATATCATGTTACCTAGTGCATCTGAAAGCTGCTTTCAAAGATGAGCAGAAAGGTGAAGCGCAGAATTTCAGGCTGTCTTTGACAAATCCTGCCTTTTTTGCAGAAACAAAGAGGATAGGTGTAGAGTTATCTCCCCACACCTCTAGCCTGGCCACTGTTCTTAAGATTTCCTTTCACAAGCCCCAGGGTTGGACACTTCCTTATAAGCACGTTATTAACTTCTCCCTCTCCTCTACCCCACCTCCTTCTTTAAAAGGAGGAGGAAGCACCTCCTGAGTAACAAGGAGGAATAGAGAAGTCACTCCCTGAGCAAGAAGGGGTGTTGTATAAAACTGACACTGAAATTCTGTACAACGCAGGGGCAGACAGGCTTGTTTGGGAAGACTTTCAACTGCACAGCTTTGAGGTATACATTAGTGATACTTTTGCCGGATTAATTTAGTTGATTGCACTCTTTGTCAGATTTCATTGACCACCTATTTAAACTAACCAGTTTGCTCTCTTCACACACTTCAATGATGCACTGCTAACAGGAAACGCAGCACACACTGCTAGGCAACGTGCCTCTGTCAGACGGATGTATAAGAGGAACTGATGTGATGACTAACTCGGATTTATTCAGTACGCACTAATCATGATCAGTCTTCACTACAAGATGCTGAATAAGCTCAGAACAAGGTTTACAGTACCAGTAATAGCTGTATTCCTCTGATGGAAGATGGGGTTTTTTTGTGAAGAACTGAGATTTTTTTTTTTTGGGGTAAAAGCAAAGAAGTGGAGGTGCCTTGTACTTGAACGGAAGCAAGAGAACTCCCCCCTCACCCCCACTTTTTTTGAGGTTAACTGTCTGGAGTTCCTTCTGGGGAGTGTCCTGAGTATGGCAGGATTTTCCCTCAGTTTGTTAAATGAACCCAAGAAGAAACTTAACACTTTTTTTTGCTGTGAGACATTTCTCACAATGATAGCGTTTCATTTTTGTTAAAGGAGGTGTTTTCTGCAACCAAGGAAAGGCATAATATTACTTTGCTTTTCATTTGCTTAACAAGAAATTCAATTAACTGCTCCCCCAAGTCATTAATTCTGATTTGTATGAACCTGCTAGAAAGCAAATAAGTTTTATGTGTTCATAGTAGTTTTTGTATTGGAGAAATTTAGTTTTAAGTATTAATCCCTTTGGTTTACTTTATTGGTGCTATTACTACAGTGTTATCAAATACTGTTTTGTTTATCATAATATATAATTTTTCTTACTAATTGTTCATACTGAAATAGCATTCACTACCTGTTTTAGTTTGCTTGGTGGTTTAATACATGAAAGTCTGAAGCAATCTTGTTTTTAGTAATTGCTCCAATGTGTGTTCCTGCATATATATTCATGTCATCTGAATTAATTTCAGTTTGCTTCTGTAGAAGAAATGTCATCCAAAGGCAGAAATGGTTTATACATGTTTTCAAAATTCCAACATTGATCTTTTGTTTCTGCACAGAAACACATTGTTTTGTAAGGCATTTTCTGACTGAAAGATTGCAAAGGGTATTTGTTAAGCAAATGAATAATGCTGTAATAAATAGAACGTGTCCAGAGGTGTTTCCAGGAAGGGGAAATGGTATAACCCAGCCAAAGAGGGAGCCCTACAGTGGCCCTGGAACTTAATTTCCAGGCTACAAACATATTATCCTTGGCAGGTAGGAGGTCCACAGTCATGGCTAGATAGTTATTGCAGACAACTATGATGACACATCGCCACTATACACTATTTGGTTGGTATTGTCATTACCAAGATCTGAGACGTTCATTTTTCATACTTTAATAAATGTCTGCTGTTTAGTATCACTAATTTTTCATTTCTCAAATCTGTTTAGAACTCTTTTAAACATCTTTGTCACATGGTGAAGTGTGTATTAATTTTTTTTTTTTAAAGCTGAATAAAATGTGACAATTTTCTTCTCTGTGACTTCATTGATATGCTTGTCGTATAAATAAAATCTGTATCTCTGAAACAGACGTTTGTGCGGAGATGGAATCTCACCTCCAGCTTTGGATAGGGGTCAGATACAGGCATGTTGTTCAGAGAGTGATGGTGTTTTAATCATCAAGGGACTTTACAGATGTCTGTGATTACACACACCACAGGGATTGTTGTTAATGTCAGCAAATGCCTATTCATGTAAAATACATTTTACTCCAACAGTAATTTCACATGCACACCTTTGTTTACAGTGGAATGTAATGAGCAACCAGGTGGCTCAATTGGTAGAACATCAGGCCGGGGTGCTGAAGTTTCCCGGTTCGAATTCCAGTCTAGCCACGTACACACTCATTGTAACATGCGTATGAAATGTAAGTCGCTTTGGATAAAAGCGTCTGCTAAAATGACAAATTATCTAAATTACCAAACATGATTAATGCTATATAATTTATTCTTGAAAACTGGAGCATGCAGACACAATTTCCATCATTAAACTAATTTTTTTGTGTGTTTTAAAATGAAGCAATTAGTTACTGAATTAAAAAATTTAATTGCATCCAGGTACTCAGAATAATAGACCCCCCCCCCCATTTGTCCTTTCACATATTTGTACATTAGCCAAGTTGAAATTTAACTATGTATGCTGTTGAATGAAAGATTGCTGCTAGTTCATTTCCTTTGACTGAGTCCAGTTGTTTAACAGACCTCATTCGCTCATGTCCAGCAGTACTCTGTGACAGCAGAATGGGCCTGTATCAGTAACTTGTGATACTGTCTTTGAGGCCAGAACAGCATCTAAATCAATATTTTCATTTACAAAATATCTCTTTTAAGATGAAGATAATGTTTTAAAAAGACATACAGAGTTTAAGTATTTCTGCCCATGTATATCTGTTTCCAGAAGACCCTCTGTAACCTGCTGTTTTGTGCTAACACCTTTCCAAATTTAAAGAATCTGTTTTAAAAAGGATTAATCATTCTTCAGCTTTGATTTTAACCAAGCCACAGTTAAAATGAGGTTAACTCGTTTATTTTTATTACACCCTCCAACTTTTGTGGACACAATTCGGACAAAAATGACTGTCTGAGTGAGTAATATTGGTATAACTTATTGATGTGTTACTGTAGACATTTTTAGAGTGGACTCATTTTACCGTTTGTCTGTGATTTCAAAGCCTCCTTTGACTTCAAATATGTTCTGTCCCCAATAATGTGTCCATTTGTTTCTTTGTTTTTTTTGTCCCACAATACAAGTGCATTCAGGGAGATGGTAGTATAGGTCTGTTTTTTATCCACGTCCTACACACATACTCACAGCATTTGGATTTGAACGTTACAAACCCAGTACACAATTAAAGACCTCATGCTTTTACTTGCTCTAAGAATCACCATCTACTGTTCGTTTTGTCTTCACTTGCTGCTGCTTAGTGCTAAAGGTTGCTGAGAATCTGTTTGCTGGGGTACAAACAGCTTAATATTTGAATCTGGTCTTTCAACGATATAGACTACACATTAAGCAGTAACGGGGAGAAAACTGAATTTCTTTTAATGGTGAATGAAAATATCACTATAGGTAATTTTTCTAATGCAACTTGTAATAAGGAAAAACAAAATGTTCTGTTGGTACATTTAAATGTTTGACTTAAAAGACTACATATTGTGGACAAAAATTTGTGTCATGACTTCATACAAGGTAACAATAATAAAGGTGATTATATAATGAGTAAAACTCTGAATATGAAACATTTGATTATAAAATGTGGCTTGTGGTTGTATTGCTTGTCATGTCCAAGGGATTTCATAGGAGACTCTGGGTAGTTTCAGTCTCTGTATGTAATCTTGTCCTTGTACATTTTGGATTTACACATTCTCTCTGTGCCTATTTGGGTGTTCTGTAAGTGTTCCCCATTTTCTCCCACTGTCCAAGTATGTTTATTCAACAGCGGCTTGCCTTTAATTTGCCCCTCCAATGTGTGTGTCTGATCCTGGGCTCTGTTTCCCTCTGCTTATTGCCAAGATACACAAAATAAGATGCTTTACTGCTAAAATAATGCATAATTTAAACAATATATTGAATTATAATGTCAAGATTATTCATTTAATAATTAAAAAAAAAAAAAAATTTCAATTATTTTTTATGAGTCTTCAAAGGACCCATTGGTGACAGAATTTTATGTAACAAACAAAACTAAGGGGGTGGGAAACCTGTGATAATATCTATTATTATATTGATGGGAAACAATTGATGTTGAAAACAACACTATTAGAGTAAAATTGTAACGTACGCGTGTATACACAGGTCTACGCATACGTTAACAAGACTATTCATACTTTAACGGAGCAGCGGTCGCTACAAAACAAAATACGTTTTTTTAAATTATTATTTTTGTAATACACGGATGAAGGTATTTGTCATGACAGGGAGAGCATGTGTTATATTAATTAATTCTAACCTAAATTATACAAATTGCCTGTTCCGGCAGCATATGAATGTTGGAGAATTGTATATTTGAACACCCACACTAATACCTGCTATAGTTTTCATGCGCTTAGCCTGCCATCTAGTGAACGACGCGAGTCTAGCAATCCAATATACTTCATTGCAGAACCACCAGTTGCCAACTTGTAGGACAAACGAAATTGTTGTCCAAGCAAATAGACTATTAATTCGTACTGAACTCCCCTTACGAACCCATATGCATTTACCAGGACTCAGACAAAACAAGTACTTAGGTTACGATTTAATTTTCCTGATATAGCCGTACTTATATACCACAAACAACAACAACAAAAGTTCAGTTAAATGAATCAAAACAGCTGGACCTGTCATCATTCACGCATGCAGCAGCAAGTGTGACCTAAATCCATGGAATCTGCAATGTCCCTCTGAACATTGAGGACAATTGTTTAACCTCAAAGTAAAGGACGTACACTACCAGTCAAACGTTTGGACACACCTTTCATTGGATGTCTTCATTATTAATGTACAAACTATGAAAGAACACATGGAATTATGTAGTAAACAAAAATGTGAAATGACCCAGAATATGTTTTATATTTTAGATTGTCCAAAGTAGCTACATTTACCTTTAATGACAGCTTGGCACAGTCATGACGTTCTCTCATCAGGTTCATGAGGTCATCACAATGTCATGAGGAATGGTTTTCAGTTCACAGGTGTGCCTTGTCTTAATTTGTAACATTTCTTGCCTTCTTAATGTGTTTTAGACTATCAGTTGTCTTGTGCAGAGGAAGGGAGGGTAGAGAGCCAATAGCCCCATTAGTGCAACTACAACTACTCTACAAATATATATTATGGCAATAAATGGTTAAGTAAAGAGAAAAGACAGTCCATCATTACTTTAAGAAATAAAGTTTAGTTAGTCCAAAAAATCTCAAGAACATTGAGTCCCACACATAATTCAATTCAATTTATTTTTATATAGTGCCTTTCGCAACAATGTGCCTCAAAGCGCTTTACACAGGAAATTGCAGATATTGAAGAATTAATACAAATGAATGAA
>JABJVR010000106.1:5675108-5686527 GCA_025773905.1 Chitala chitala | reverse complement strand
TTTCAGGTGGGACAGAACCAGGCGCTCAAATGACTTCATGACTACAGACGTCAGCGCCACAGGCCTGTAGTCATTAAATCCAGAGATCCTTGATTTCTTGGGAACCGGAATTATGGTGGAGGATTTTACCCATGATACGGCACTCCTATTCACACCTGAATTTCCATAATTCAATTCCAATAATTTTTATATAATGCCTTCCGTAACAAGTTCCCTCAAAGCACTTTACAGTGGGTGGATGATTAAACTTATAGTTAAAGCCTGGCGAAAACAGAGGACAGGAACCAAAAACTCAACAGCGTGGACAAAAAAAACCTCTGGCGTACCAAGGTTGACTGGCTGCTCAGCCCCTCGTGGGCATACTTACATTACAGAATACAAAGATAACAATGGAGACTATCGATGTAAATGGCAATGTAAAGTTCATCAGAGATCCAGATGTAGGAGGTGGTCTCGGTAAGTTTGCAGAATCCCTTGGTTGAAGGGCTCACCAAGAGAGTATACCGGGTGTCAGCAACTCTAACAAGGCATCCCACTCAGATGGCATCCAGTTGGGAACTAGGCAGACATACAGACAGAGAAGGATTGCAAAGTGGGGTTTGTAGGTAATATAAACATTGGCAGTCAAAGAAAAGAATACAAAAGATACACTGCCATGTACAGCAGCACCAGTAGCATTAATTATGGTCAGCTATGGAGACTGTTGTGGGAAGTGAAAGAAGTAGGTCTTCAGTTATGATTTAAAGACCGATTTGGCATACCATACATACCCAGGCAGTCTGTTCCATAGTCTAAATGTTCTAGCGCCAATAGTTTTATGAATGCATGGGACAGAAAGAAGGCCTGCATTCTGAGGTAATAGGAAATGATTTGGAGTATATGTATAAATCAGCTCCATTACATATACCACTGTTTGACATCTGAGCGCCTTATTTGAGTGCAGCACATTCAAAACAGCAGCTAGATTTATTTTAGAATTTAATGTGCAGTTTTTACTTCCAAAGAGTAAAGTATTACAGTAATCTAACTGACTATATACAAAAGCGTGCACGATTTTCTCAGTGTCTTCTGTAGTAAGGAAACACCACAGCCTAGAACTATTTCTCAGCTGCTGGAAGCATACCTCCATTAACATGACAGCCAAAGAAGAAGTTTGAATCTAAAATGACACCAAAATTATGTTTTGTGTGATTGCATGGCATGCCAGCTATGCAACAGACAAGCAAAATGAGCTGCACTGTGTGGTGAAGGTGGCTCAATGCATTGGCAGGGCGGAGTTCCCAAGCCTGAATATGTTCTTATGCTACCTGACTGAGGAAGAAGGTGGTAGCTTCATCACAGACTATGCACACCCCGACCACTTCCGGTTTGGACTGCTGCCATCAGGCAAACAGTTCAGGACAATAAGATCCTACACAAGTACAGTAAAGAACAGCTTCTTTCCCAAACCTTAACCTCAACCAGAATCCTCCCTGTCCAACAATCTCTGATGTTCAAGTAAAAATGTCCCCTGCACCCTCAACTTGAGAGCTGATAAAAGAATAGAAAACTACATCACATGAGAATATGTTGGGAGAAATGAATGGTGATGGAAAATCAAAGAAACATGGAATTTCTTCTGGCGTAATATAAAATACAAATAATAATAATACAAAAAATACAAAAGAAAATGTAAAATACACTCGAAAACACTGAACTTTATACTTATGGTGTATTTATGACATCTTTTGTTTTTATGTTCTTTATTTTGTGCCTTATGTGTGACTGCATTCCTGAATTGTATGTTTTACTAGGATGTACCTGTTTTGTTCTTTTTTTATTATTATTTTTAAACAATAAAAATCTTGTGGTGGGTTGGCGCCCCACCTTGGTTGTCCCCTGCCCTGCACCCTCTGTCTCCTGGGTTGGGCTCCAGGCTTCCCGCAACCCTTAACTGGATTAAGCGATTTACAAAATGAATGAATGAATAAGTAAAAATCTGTATTACAAAAAATGTTATTAGTAATAAACTGCCAGAGTTCCTGTTTAATACCACTCTATTGCAGGATTCAAAAACAACTGTTTTAAGACCCCCATCTTATAACAGCTTATATATTATCTGTTTGCTTTTTCATGTACAGTATTGTTAAAATTTAGTTTTATTACACCAAAATATTTCAGAGGAATAAAATGTACTTCTATAAGCTTCCTGTAGGGGACAGTCTTGTATTGCCATTAACTGACATTTGTTGCATTTTCTTATTAAATCAGATGCAACAAAAAACAACCAGTGCTGCTGGACCTTTGAAATAACCAGTGGTATATCCAGGGTTGACACATGGCAGCAATGTAAGATTTAGACTGCTGAGCTGATACAGCAAATCTGAGAAGGTTAAAAACACCTCCTTCATGCAGCTTTGGAAACACTTCCATCAGTGTGCGATACTACCACTGGATATGTGTCATGTTCTGTATAGCAGCATACATACACACTTATATACCCACATACACATAACTTAACTTTATGTTATACTAAATTTGCCATCAAACAAATCTATCAAAGTCTCACCATTAGACTGAAAGCTGCAAAACCAAATGTATATTGTTCAGACAACCATCTCACACCTATGTCTATGAAGATTCTCAGTTGTCCAGGTGAGGATGTCTGGAAGTTTAGTCATGTCAACTTGACTTCTTTCTCATTTATGCAGAAACTTTTCACCTTTTACCAAAAAGGCTTCTTCAGTCTGATGGAAGTGGGGAAGATTCTATCACTATACACCTATCATGGTTGCAGGCCACACCCATTCCTGAGAAGACTCATTGGTGTAAGAAAGGTGAGGTTAGAGTCATAAAGAATGTGCAGAAAACATCCCCACCTCCACTGAAGGTAAGACGAAGGAGGACAGACACCTAAATACAACCCTTAAGGCCTGTGGATATCCTAAGTGGGACTTTAACAGGGAATCTTTTGGATACATTAAAACCAAGATGGATAGAACTGACACCAATAACCAATAACTGCCTTACAGGGAGCCAGGAGGAGGTACAGGCATGGGTACAGGGGAGCCAGGCTGAGGCGCAGGCATGGCGTCCACTGAGTCAGGCTGAGACATGGGTACAGCATCCACAGATCCGAGCTGAGGCGTGGGCACGGCTACCGCTGAGCCAGACTGAGGCATGGGCGTGGCTTCCAAGGAGCCGAGCTGAGGCGTGGGCATGGCCTCCCAGGTACCGCGCTTAGGCATGAGGACCTGGCAGCTGAGCTGAGACACAGGCACGGCATCCAAAGAGCTGGGCTGAAGCGTGGGCACAACATCCAGAGAACCGAGCTGAGGCGCAGGGGTGGCTACGAGGTGTTGGGCTGAGGCATGGGCGCGTCATGCACGGAGTTGTGCTGAAGTGTGGGCATAGCATCCAGAGATCCGAGTTGAGGCGTGGGCACAGCTACCGCTGAGCCGGGTTGAGGAGTGGGCATAGCTTCCAAGGAGCTGAGCTGAGGCATGGGCATGGCCTCCTAGGTACCGCGCTTACCTGACCGGCAACTTGCAATGAACGAATTGCCAGTTCAGGTCCTGCAGCCGACAATCCAAGCCCTTTGGCTGAACCCTGGTCCACTGATCATCCATGCCCAAGCCAGCACGAGCGCCTCTCTTCTCTAGCATGGCCTTGTACAGGACACAATTTTTGGTTGAAGGCCTGCCGGAAGAGACTTACACCAAGTCGCCGCATGGTCGTGGAGGTCCGGCAGCAACTCGGCATTGGGGCAGGAGTTGAACCAGCTGCTGACTAGCCAACGCACAGGCCAGGACAGCCAGAACCGCAGAAAGTATGAAAGGGGCTGCTCCAGGGAAGCCACCAGATGTCCACAGAGCTGAAAAAAGAACAGGCAGTCTAACTTAAGAGGGAAGTCAGGAATATCCCTCCCCCCTTTGTCCTTGCCCAGATACATTACCTCTACTCACGCACTCGTACCTGCCCCCCCAGACAAAATTGAACACGTCCTTAGTGAGGCCACATCGCATGTAGAGGGGCATGGGGTAAACATGGGCGAGGTAGAGGAGAGTAGGAAGAATATCTACTTTCAGGGATAACACCTTCTCAATGAAGAACGGGGACCTGGCCTTCCAAAGCCCCATCTTACATCTTGCGATGGCCAAACGCTTCTCCCAGTTTACTCAGGCAGCACTTCCTGCTTAGAAGTAGACCCCCCGTTACCTTTAAGGGATCATCCTCGAGGGAGAGACCTCCAGCCATGTCCCCTCTGGCTTTCCAGCTGCCAAATTACTTCACCACCGACTCGCCGAGGTTCAGTGCAGCTCCGGAGGCTACTCCGAACTCCTGCACCAAGTCCAAGGCGTGACTGAGTGACCGGTCTGAGCACTCAAACAACGTGGTGTCATCTGATGTTTAATTGTTATCAGGACTCTGTCATTTCTCATTGTAAACATCTGAACATCGTGATCTGCTTCTAAGATTTTTATATCTGGGACTTTGAGAAACTTTTCTTTGCAGTGTAACCAAACAGACAATATTTTTACTGTTGTAAAACCAGTTAAACTTATAATTTGATTTGTGAAAAATTCTGACATGATGGCCAACTTCCTGTCAAAATTGTATGAAATCACCTTTAAAAGTAGAGACATCTGATTTTTTTTTGTTTAAATGCATAGCTGTGATAATTAACCTTGTTTAATTTCTGAATTATACACAGCTGGGAATACCAATGTATTGTTTTTTTCTTGTATTGTCTTGCAATAAAAACCCAAGGAGAATGTTAATGTATTTATATCAGATTTTTCAGCAAACATTGCCATTGTTGGAACACAGAATGTAAACACAAAAGTAAAGTGTCCCCATATATTCTTTGTAGTGCAACTAAAGTGTAACAAAAACAATATAAGTATGAACTTTTTAAACATGTAACTGTAACTTGGCCTTTTCAGAAATACACTTAGCTGTGCTGGCTTCTTCCATATATGAATCCCAGTACACAAAAACTCTGGGAAACTTCAGAACTCCTGCTGATACGTTAGATCAATTAGCATTCTGATGTCTTCTGAGCATTTTTGAAATCCACTGTGCCACTGTGCAGGGCATAAACATTGCATTTATTCATTTAGCAGATGACTTCATCCAAAGCGATTTACCATTTTTTACATACATATTATAGCAATATTGTTTCTCTGTGTAATACGATGACCCTCAACGAACTGGTGTTGCTAAGGCAGGTGGCCTGAACCATCAGATCCCTTATTTAATAATCATACTTTATTATATGAGTGCAGTACAAATTATAGCAAAAATTTGTGCTGTAAGTATTTTACTGAGCATAATCTGATGACATTCATAAGTAAAACACGGGTATAAATAAAGTTCATTTGGCTTCATACTAAAATGTTATGGAAAACAAAGCAACAAAGTAACTCATAAGTTGAAATTGTTAATAAGCCCCAATATAAGTGATGACAACAGATTTTAATTATCAAATTAATCAGAATTCAACCTCGTACACAAATATCACACAACATCAATATACACCTTTTGTCTTTCTACTGTATGAATAACAGCTAAAAATTTAAATCTAATTAACCTGGTCGTCACAATATCTCCTTCCCACTCACCTAACTAATGAGTCCTTCAAGGTACTGTTACTTGTCTTAAACTGAATTACACTGAATATCAACTAAGCCTAGCATGTCTACTGTTGTTATTTTAGTTAATTGCTTCAGTGAAGTCAAGATTGGACGAGTGCAGACTTTATTAAATTTTGAAAAAATGTTTTATTTTTTGGTTTGATAGTAATGCAGAAAAAAATGGCTGTGAATTCAATACTCTGAGAACCTTAATGATTTGACATGTAATTTACGTATCGTTTGTGATAACCTTATTGCAATACCTAAGGCATTATTTTTGCAATTGTGAAACATTTCCAAATTAGAAAATGTTCTCACTACTCAAGGCCCAGAAATGTTGTATACAATGTAGAAGATTATGGTATTTATCAGCATATTTAGGATGTAACAGTTGACTGTCACGCCTTGCCCATCATGCTCCCTCTGTCCACTAGATGTCGCCCTTCCCCTGTCCTTTCCTGCTGTTTTCCTTGTCGTTGCTCCCCAGCCCTGCCTAATTGTCTCGTTAATGGTATTAGCAATCCCCTACTTGTGTTGTATTACTCATGTTCCTTTATATACTCTCCTCTTGTTTCAGTTTCTTCCCTGTTGTCAAGTGTATGTAATAGTTTGAGACTTTGTGATTGTTTTAGTTACTTGGCCCTGTATTTTGAGTATTATTGGCTTTCTTAGTTGTGTTCGTGAACCCCCGCCTTTGTTTTGATCCATTAAACCCATCGCCCATTAGACTCAAGCCTCGCCTCCAATCCTCCTTACCCGTGGATCGTTACATCAACATTGATATGAGGACCATAAACTATTATAAAACTCCTGTACTTAGTTTATACTGGCTTATGCAAAGAAATTTCTATAATTTATCTATAAGGCACTCAAAGGTGATATACTATCCAATTTTATGAATTTAATTAATTTCTACAATACAAAATCATTCAAAAAGATCAGAGACAAACATTTTGTTGTTACACATAAAAAATAAAAACAATTTTAGCCTTTATTTGTGGGGTCCCTGTTTTATAGAACTTTGTTTTATGTGTGAAACACAGTTAATCTCAGTAATTAATTTCAAAAAAGGATCCTTTGGTATATCTTGCCTACACTGGAATTCATACAATTGTGGCTTCTTTAACTGACCATATGTCTTTGTGTGTTTGTCTTTTGTCAGTATATTATACACATTTTTCTGCTCACCTGTTATGGGTGGTCCTCTCTTTCTCTCTCTCTCTCTCTCTCTCTGTCTGTCTGTCTGTCTCCCTCCCTCTGCATGTGTTTCTCTCCTATCCTATAGGAGCCACTAGCACATTCTGTGGCCTTTTGTGTTGACAGTCCAGAGGGAGACATAAAGGCTGAAAAGAGAAGCCTGTAAAGAAGAGAGGATTGTGATTGTTTGCAGTTTTGCTTGTCTTTGCCTTATTGTGCTCTGGTGATACTTCTGCTATGCTTAACTGTTTTTCCAAAGTTGTTGTAACTATTGTGTGTGTGTGTGTGTGTGTGTGTGTGTGTGTATGTATGGAAGGGGGTACCCTTTTGTTTATAAACCTTGTTTCACCTGTTTTTGTGTAGTCAGGGAGAAAGGGTACTTGTATATCTTTGTCTTAATAAATGAGTGCAAGATGTGTAGGGTGAAGGCAATTTTGGGTTTTGGTTATCACTTTAGCCTTGCTTGGCCCTGGTGATACAGCATGTACATAGTGTATAACACACCTGTGCATGTTGTGTATGGGTGTGTGCATGTGTGTGTAGTAGTAGTAGGGTGGTGGATTGGCCATAATCCATTGTACAGCACTTGTGGAAATTGTCAGCAGCATGCATTGTTTTTATGGACCTGTGGTTGTTTTGTTGCGTGCCCTACTCTGAGTGTAATACCACCATGATTTTGTCCTCTACAACTATACAGATTACTTGGAATGGGTACCACATGGGCTATGGATGCTCCATTACCGCAAAACGTGGACATGGACTTCAGTTAAAGAAATCTTGTTCGTATGGATCTCTGTAGACCATCAGGCACACATGACTTATCAAAATGACTTTCCTTTTTTGTTTTCATAACACTACAATTCCAGAATGGTTGCGCAACCAGTACACTTTATAATACCATTTTTTGGTTCCTCACCTCCTTATCCCCTATGTTTGTTCTTTTATAGTGTTATTGTTAATTTTATTGCTCCATGTATTTAAATATATTTGGCAATTATGTTGTGAAAGGCGTTATATAAAAGTAAATTGAACAGAAACTTAGTATTCATGTAATTTTATTACATTTGTCAAAATTTTACAAATTAACACAAGTTTTTCTTAATACGTACAGTATATTGACTACAGTTTAAAATGGAACCTTTGGACTGGTTATATTACGACCTCGTGTACCGTATTATATTCATACATGACGTTAATAAACACTGTCTAAACCCTGTAGGAATTATATTTTGAAAATCTATTAAACATACACCTTAACATTACAATTGGGGGCAGTATTTTTTAGGTATGAATATTTCGTTTTACGAAGAATTTTTAAAAGGTATGTTATCGAATGGAACGTTCCGTATAAATGTTCTATGTACAGTCTTCATACATTTTCTTTTAGATCTTGTCTATAGTCCTACGCATTACTTCATTTATTTTTTAAGTTGTATTGTATATGTATTTTCAAGAGTGATGAAATTTTGTCGTTTAATGTTTTTGGACTGATTTAATGCGTTGGTATGTTCCTATGACGAAATCATACGAAGGTATAAATTGCAGGACGACCGGCTAGAACACTTCCCTAAACCCCGGCTATTAGTGGTGTGTGAGTGAGTGTGTGCCCCGGAGCGTTCTTCGGCACACGTCTTATTATATAAAAATTTAAAAAAACAAAAAAATTTTAAAACCAATAAAAACAACAAAAATATTTTATTTTGTAACAGAAGACTGGTGAAGCTGCACTAGACACGTTAGAACCGAGCAGTAAAGGGAGAAGAATAACGGCAAAGACATCGACGCACGAGCCGGCTAGTTAACTAGCTAACCTTACAGCTGAAGAGAAAGGCCTTTTGAATTTTAGCTAAAATCGTTCAGATTCTTTTATCTTCGTCCGAACTGACTGACGTAGTCGTCTGTTATTTCGTCCCGAGTGATCCATTCCAAATTTTAGATTGGTAGTCAAGAAACGAAACGTATTTTATCAGCTTTGGATATTTTACCGACGAGAGCACTTAGCTAGCTGCGTGTTGCGTGACGTTGGCTAGTTAGTCGAGTGTCGTCTGAAGTTTCGCTTATCGGGTCGTTTTTAATTCGCGGGTATAACTTTTAAGTTTTTTTTAAAGTAAGCTGCGGAATTCTCATTAACTGATCGAAAACACTCGAAGATGAATCCCAGCGCACCCAGTTACCCGATGGCCTCCTTGTACGTTGGCGACCTGCACCAGGATGTGACCGAAGCCATGCTTTATGAGAAGTTCAGCCCAGCTGGGCCCATCCTTTCCATCCGAGTGTGCCGAGACATGATCACTCGCCGATCTCTGGGATATGCCTATGTTAACTTTCAGCAGCCTGCGGACGGTAAGTTATCCAGCCGACGCGTGTAACAGCCTAGTTTCTCGAAGTAGAAATGTGTCGACACGTTTTTCTTGTTCGCGTCGAGATAATGGAGGGGCAGTCACTGTGGCTGCTGGTTACGTGGTTAACTGTTAACTAACGTGGGCGCTTGGTAAAATATTTGGACAGTTAATACGCGTCTTCGGGTCTAGTTGTGGTTTAACATTTAGCGGACGTTTTATTACCAGTGTGCGTGGCCTGGTTTTGTCATTGAGCTTGTTTCTCAGTTGGATTTATGCGATGTTTTTGGAGCTTTGCGATGTACGAGACGGGATAGTGTCGGGGTACATTTTGGGTTTTTACGTTATGGGTGGTGCTGGTCTGTAGCCACATGATAAACGTATGGTAACGCCATATTTGTGAAACGCCTGCAACACCGACGTAATGTGAACTGTCCCCTTTTAGCGGAGCGTGCTTTGGATACCATGAATTTTGACGTGATCAAGGGCAGACCAGTCCGCATCATGTGGTCGCAGCGGGACCCTTCTCTCAGAAAAAGTGGGGTCGGCAACATTTTCATCAAGAATCTGGACAAGTCTATTGACAACAAAGCCCTCTACGATACATTTTCTGCTTTCGGTAACATCTTATCCTGCAAGGTAATTGTTTCTACGGTGACATTGCTGTGTGCTGTGGTGCTGTGAAAACTGACGGGATAGCACGTGGAAAACGGGGCAGCCAGTAGGAAGTGAGTCACGTCCAGCTGGAAGTGGCTTGATATTTGAAGCGCATGTTACACCGCCCGTTGCCTTATGCCTGCAAATATCCTTTCTCCAAGGTGGTTTGTGATGAGAATGGTTCAAAAGGCTATGGGTTTGTGCACTTTGAGACCCAGGAAGCTGCTGAAAGGGCCATTGAGAAAATGAATGGCATGTTGCTGAATGACAGAAAAGTGTAAGTGCATTGTGACTTCTCTTTTTGAAGTTTACTAATGTGGCCTTGATTTTTTTTTTTTTTTTTCTCCTCTCATTGAGTGTTTTACTGCTAACCTTGTAAGTGCCAGTTGTTTTGCTTGCCTGCAGTCTCGTCAAATTCAGTGCATCCTCTTCAGTGGATTGTTCTGGCCAAATGGCTGCTAAAGAAAAATGGTAGTTGTTGGGCCCCACATTGACACATGAATGCCGGGGATAAATTTGGCTACCAACATTGGCTTTTCAGGAAGAGTATTTAATCATTTAAATGCAGTTCTATTTTGCCTTATATAAAGTGGTTTTGTTTCAGGTTTGTTGGACGCTTCAAATCTCGCAAAGAGCGCGAGGCTGAGCTTGGCGCCAGGGCTAAAGAGTTCACTAATGTGTATATCAAAAACTTTGGAGAGGACATGGATGATGAGAAGCTTAAGGAGATCTTTGGAAAATTTGGTAAGTCAATGTGTTTTAGTCTCTACACTTGGACCATATAGAGTGATTGTATTGTAAAAGTGTAAATTATTTCTGCAGGCCCCAC
Organism: Chitala chitala; assembly: GCA_025773905.1. Classification (NCBI taxonomy): domain Eukaryota; kingdom Metazoa; phylum Chordata; class Actinopteri; order Osteoglossiformes; family Notopteridae; genus Chitala; species Chitala chitala. The sequence goes on along the minus strand of JABJVR010000106.1, from coordinate 5,675,890 downwards.
TCTGAGTATTAGGGTTATGACTGATGACACTGGCAAGTCCAAAGGCTTTGGCTTTGTCAGCTATGAGAGGCATGAAGATGCACAGAAGGTAAGATATTTAATATGCAATAATGGTTTTCAGTAGTCTGACATTGACTTTACTACCAGACACTGTTCTTTGTGTTCAGCTGAAGTTATGTAAAATCGCTAAAGGTAATGGTCTACACGGCATTTTTATTGATTAGGGTGTGCGCATTTATATGAAATACTTGTGCACTTTCAATGGGGCTTGTATTTTAGAAAGCTGCTGACATGAATTTAGTCATAGCAATCCTTAACATTGGATTGAATTATAACCTTTTTAAAGATGCTCACAAGAGCTCAAAAGAATTTTCTTGACATCCTGTTGTCATTGTCAATCAGCTCTCAGTTGTTGACCTTTGAAGCTGTTGGGTAGGTCAGTTTCCTTGTGATTACAAGTTTTTTTTTTTCCCCCCCCACTGGAGTTTGAAACACTTACACTAATATGTAACTACAGGCTGTGGATGACATGAATGGAAAAGAGCTGAATGGAAAACAGGTGTATGTGGGTCGAGCCCAGAAGAAATCCGAGCGCCAGACAGAGTTGAAGCGGAAGTTTGAGCAGATGAAGCAGGACAGGATGACTCGCTACCAGGTTGATCTGTGGTTCTCACATTGCCACTGTAGATTACTGTAGATGGTTGTAAATGAGCCCTAGATATGACCCTCATGCTGTTGTGCAGGGTGTCAACTTGTATGTGAAGAACCTGGATGACGGGCTT
>JABJVR010000106.1:5619160-5666893 GCA_025773905.1 Chitala chitala | reverse complement strand
TATTTTCCAGCCTTTTAACTGGTTATTAAACCCCCACCCTTCCTTCTCTCTGCATTAATTATTTAAGGCACCCCCCCTCTTCAAAAAGCTACCAGTGGGCCTCACTTTCCTGTTGTTTGTACTGGGGGGGGGGGGGGTTCCGTGTCATTCGGCTTGGTAGCCAGGCATATATGGATAAAATGATGTCAGAGCTCAGCTGAATGTTTGTAATATATATATAGCCATTCTTTGTGTATCTTTAGAGTAATGCTCCCCCATTGTTTTCCCTGGCTTGTTGGCTGTTCAGCTTCCTGTTCTTGTACTGAAGCCTAGCTACCTGCCCCCCTCTCTGCCTTTCCCCTCATCCACATGATTCTATAAGGCGCATGGAACACACACTCTCAGGTGTTTGGATGTTTAACTCCATGCTGTGCTGATCTGGGATCTGTCAGGGTATGTAGTCCCTCTCAGACATGTAGTGCTTAAATGATGGAACACCCATGCTGTGGGCAACAGCACATGTCTGATCTTTTAATCCTATTATGGGGAGTGAGGAAATGAAAGGTTCTCCCCCACCCCCAACTCTTGCTCCATCCTCTCCCATTGTTTCCTGTATGGGGCCTTGGTTACAGTTCCTGTCCAGAGCCCTGGGCCTGGAGAGCTGTCAGTGGAAACTCTGAGCCAGTCTCTGAGTGGGTGGAGAGATACACATCTGCAGCAAATTTTCTCTGGTAGACAATGGAGCCTGAGAGGCACCCAGATGCACGCCTGGAGTGACACCGGACAGCTTGTCCTCATTGGCCGGCCCTCTTCCCCTTGTCAGCCGGCACTCTTCCCAGCACTTTGCCTTCCCAATGGAGGCCGCTGTCCACTTCAGCCTTGCTGGTGTGTGTGTGTGTGTGTATTATTTATATATATAAAATTTTTATATATATATATATATATAAATTTTTTTTTTTTTTTTTTCCCCCTTTTTCTGGAGCAAATGACTGATTGTTGCATCTCGAAACACACCTGTGTAGTTTTGTTTGTGGGGACTTTCCATCACTTTGGTCTGTTCTTTCATTTTTGTTTTTTAGTTTCATTTTAAAAATTGAAACATGCATACAGATGTTTATATGTACACTGCCAAACTGTCCTGTTGGAAACAGTCCTTTAATCATCTCAAATCTCAACAAGGCTGGGAGTTGCTGTATTCTTGGCACAGGTTCCAGGACATACTGTCCATTTATTTAAAATGTGATAATGCCTGGGCACACGTTTTATACGGGCACTCGTTTATGTGCACAAACACAGGCATATGGGGTGTGCACTGTTTGAAAAGCTTTCGTGTATGCGTGCGTGAGAATGAGAGCATTCAGACACGGGTTGAGTTGTGGTGTTCAGCCCCTGCTGTCAGGCAGCAGTAAGTGTTCATGAGCATTTCCCCTGACTGCCCTGATTTTATCACTTCTCATACAGTTAACTCTGCGAAGGGTGACTCTTCTAAATTGCATTATCTAAAGTAATTTTTCTAGTTGAGTGATTCTTTGGTACATGTTGAAGTTTGTGTAGCAGAAATCCACTAGACTGACATAGTTGGGAAAGTGCTTGTCTGAGAATTACACAGAGCAGATGTGCAACTCCCTGTAGTTGAGCATGGTGCAGCCACCCTCACTTTGCTGTGTCGCATCTTTGCCCTTTGCTTGCAGGTATGCCGTGATTGCCTTCGGCTGTGCTAGCTGCCCCAAGATCACCTGTGGCCGTGAGGGTTGTGGAACAGAGTTCTGCTACCACTGCAAGCAGCTGTGGCACCCCAACCAGACATGTGATGCTGCTCGACAACAGAGAGCCCAGAGCCTGAGGCTTAGAACGGTCCGCTCTTCTTCCCTGAGCTACAGCCAGGAGAGCGGGGCAGCAGGTACCCATGCAGGTCCATTAGACTTTACGTGCTCCTCTTACCTAAAATCCACAGACTTTTCCCTTTGGTAAAGAAGCAGTGTATAAAGGTGTCTCCTGTCACCTGTTAACAGCTGATGACATCAAGCCATGCCCACGCTGTGCTGCATACATCATCAAGATGAACGACGGCAGCTGCAACCACATGACCTGCGCCGTGTGCGGCTGCGAGTTCTGCTGGCTCTGCATGAAGGAGATTTCAGACCTACACTACTTGAGGTGAGGCCTATGTTCGCGGAGCAGCACTTTACTATGGCTTTGGTCACACCTGGCCAGGCGTTTGATATACAGTCTGGTTTTCAAACTTGAATCGCAGCCCGTCTGGATGCACGTTCTGGGGAAAGAAGCCTTGGAGTCGCAAGAAGAAGATTCTGTGGCAGCTGGGCACGCTGGTGGGTGCCCCAGTGGGCATTGCACTGATCGCGGGCATCGCCATCCCTGCCATGATCATCGGAATTCCCGTATACGTAGGCAGGAAGGTGAGGGACGTCCTTAAACGTGATGCTGTTGGAAGGCACCGCTCACAGGGTGATGCTAGTTCTATTCTGCACAGCGTAGGCTGTCTTGTTCTGCTGTTCAGTCAGGTTTTTTGTTAGCCAGTGAGTGACTAATGATTAAACTAAATTCACTCAAATTCTAAAGCCAGACAAATTAACTTTGATTCTGAGTGATTAAGGTCTTTATATGAAGCATTGTTTAAGAAGCAAAGTTAAAACATGCATTTTAAAAAGTCACAGATGACAACCAGATGAAACTGAGTGACCTCGCACAGACCCAGATGTGGAAATGCGTTTAGTAATTTACTAGGAAACCTCAACGGCATTTTGGTAGCGTCACTGTGTGAACTATGGTCCACAGTGCTCAGCTTCTGACACGGTGTCTTACCTCATTCCCCACCCCCACCAGATTCATAACCGCTATGAAGGAAAGGATATGTCCAAGCACAAGAGGAATCTGCTGATTGCTGGCGGCGTGACTCTGTCTGTGATCGTCTCTCCAGTTGTTGCAGCAGTGACTGTTGGTGAGTGTGGGTCTTCATTTCCTGTGGCTCAGTCTCACTTCCTTCTCAGCCAGAATTGTGCAAGACAAGGCAAAGACGACATGTACAGTGGGTGCACGTGAGGTGGGCTCTACAGTGCACTGCTGTGACCTAGTCTTAGTGTGTGTACAGCTGTGCTCACTTAATCTGAAATGATGGAGCTCCACTGATGAAAGTACCACACAGTCAAACCGATGGCATTCAACTGCTTCCTGTTTGATCTAATGAAAGGGTGGGGTGCATGCAACGTAAAGTTCTTATTTTTATACAATCTTTCCAGACTGCATTGTAATATTGGAAGAAGAGCTAAATGTCCTAGTGTTTGGTTAGTGGCGTTAATATTTACTTCAGGAAAGAGCCACTGATTAAACCGAAAGAAATGTGATGACTAATCGCACATGCATTTCCTTAACATACAGTGGCAGGTTTTTCAAGTAAATTGGTGCCCTCTCCTGGTTGGTTTTGAGTGTCCAAGGAAGTATGCTGTGGTGAGGGGTTTTTGTTTTGACCCCCCCCCCCCCCTCAAATTTTTCTGTATTTTGTCACTCCTTTTTCAGGCATGTATTGTCATTACTTCCGAACATGCGGTGAGCTCACAGCTAAATATATTCTTCCTGCAGACAGTGCTTGATGACTTGTATGTGTGTTATCACAGGCATCGGAGTTCCTATCATGCTGGCCTATGTGTATGGCGTGGTGCCCATTTCCCTGTGTCGTAGTGGAGGGTGTGGGGTTTCTGCTGGCAACGGCAAAGGCGTGCGCATTGAGTTTGACGATGAGAACGACATGAACGGTGGAAGTGGTGCAGCTGTCACAGGTGAGGGAGATGTGTGTGAGAAGGGCGGGGGGCTGCATGCCATCTTACTCAAGGTTTCAGATGTAGAGGAAGTGATTGGTTGGTTTGTTGGACTTGCAGTACTGTATGCAGGGATAAAATCAAAACACCTAAATTCTGTAAACACATGGTAACTGCACAAATGTGTTTAATGCCAAAATGAAAACCAAGCTCTGAGTTGCAGCAATCTTTCCTCGCTCTGTGTCCCTCAGACACTACCTCTGTGGCAGAGACACGGAACAACCCGAGCATTGGCGAGGGCAGCGTGGGGGGGCTCACGGGCAGCCTGAGTGCCAGCGGCAGCCACATGGAGCGCATTGGCGCCATGCGTGACAATCTGAGCGAGACAGCAAGCACCACGGCGCTCGCTGGGGCCAGCATCACGGGCAGCCTGTCAGGCAGTGCAATGGTCAGCTGCTTCAACAGGTGGGGGCTTCGCCAACAATGGCATGTGCATGTCAAAGGTCTGGTTATTACACCTGTGCTAATACAACAGTTATTCAAGACATCGTGGTAGCTGGTTGCAATTTTTCATCTATATTGTAAAGCTTTACATCCAGCTATTTTTTCCAATTAAAAAATGCAGTGAATTGTCTACCTTTGAAATGTGAAGGTAGGAGTTGAATGTTTTCACATTTCTGTTTTTCATCCATTTGAAAAACAGAAATGTGTACATTATGTATGCACAAAGAAATTGAGAATTTGACCAAAAAATTCAATAAACACTTTTTTTAGTTGCATCTTGCTGCAGAAGTTCCAAATTTATCTTGCTAGATAGAGGGATATACTTTGAACACCTGGAAAAGTGTTTCCTGCAAATTTACCGGCTAGAAATGTCCTTTATTGCCATTTGCGGTCAAACCCTTCAAATGCATGTGTAATTGAGTTGAAATGTGCAACAGCTTTATTCAAGATATTGACTCATCCTTTGTAGTTAAAGGCTGTTAATGCCTTTAAATTATATTTGGTCCTACAGTTCATATAAAGTTGGCCTATTAAAATGTAATTTATTAACTTAAATACCACACATCTTAGAGAAAGGCGTGTGGTGTGTTTCTCATGTCTGGTCCTTACCTACTCCTTATTTCTCACACAGGCTGGAGGTGCAGGCAGATGTGCAGAAAGAGAGACACAGCCTGAGTGGGGAGTCGGGCACAGTCAGCCTGGGCACGATTAGTGACAGTGCCAGCACCAAAGCCATGGCCGGGTCCATCCTCAACTCTTACATGCCCCTTGACAGGTGAGAAAATACCTCTGCTCTGAGACACACACTGGCAGTACATGCCCTTGCTCAGGCCAGATATCTGGTGGCAGACAGCTTGCCTAACGAGGTAAAGGTGGAGCACATCATGTTGGTGGATATGTCCAGCTGTGACACTGATTATAATGCCACATTCTGTTTCCGTTGCTCATACTCTGTGTTTAGAGATGGAAACAGCATGGAGGTACAGGTGGACATAGAGTCGAAGCCCAGCAAACAGCGGCACCACAGCGGGGGCAGCAGCATGGACGAAGGCCCGCTCTCAGCTGATGCCAAGTTCGGCTCCTCTAAGGTGGCCAAAGAGCCCTCGTTCTCCTCAACATCCTCCTCCTCTTCTGGAAAGAAGGGCAAGTCGAAGCTGCGCAGGAAAGGCGGCTCGCAGGCCAGTGACGTGCGTGAAGACATGGAGGCCCAGCTGCTTGGGCGATGCCGCACCAACTCCAGCGAGTGTGACTCGCCATCTCTGAGCGGTAGCCTGCCTTCGGTGTCCTCCGAGCTAAGCTGCTCTGACCCAGAGAGCAGCAAGGCTGCCTGCTGTGGGCGTGCTTCTGCAGAGTGCCCGGCCCGCCCGGCCGCTGTCAGCTCACTGCCGGAGGTGGAACATGACAGGCTAGAGAACTGCCCTTCCCTAGCCTACCCTCAGCCACTCTCCCCTGGGTCTGCTGAGGTCACCCCACTGTGCTTTATTGCTGAGGAGAGCATCAACCTGATATGTGCCGCTGGGGGGCAGCCCAGCGCCGTGGAGTCCCTGAAGGAGTCCAACAACAACCAGACCGAACCGAGCGGTGCCGTGAAGAACGTCTGTATTCAGACTGAGATCTAAACCCAAGTGCTGCAGACAGGCTGGGCTTCTAACCTGCCACTAACCACCCTCTCCTCACGCACACGAGGGACGCTTCTTCTCAAGGGCGTTTGGGATTCTTTTCTTGCCAGCTTTAAACATTCTTTTTGTGCTGAAATTTTTCAAATTTGAATTGCAAAAGGGGGGGAGGGCAGCCATTTTAACTTCTGGAAAGTGTTTCAGGAATGTTATAAAGTTGTCTGTAAATGAGATTTACAGCTGGGTGGCAAGGTTACTCCTATGGATTTGGAAGTGGCGGCTGTGCTGCATAAGTGTTTGGGGCACGTACTGACCTCGTTTTGGTTGGTCCTAGAAGGTGTGGTAATGTGATTAGTGGGAGTGGGGGGTGGACCTGGAGGACACCTGTTGTAGGAGGAGTTTGGTAGTAGTCACAGCCTTGAGTTTTACATTGCCACACTTAATCTGGCTCCCCCACAAAAATAATCTTTCATTGCAAATTCATCAAAATTGTAATGGGGACCACATAATTGTTTTATTGTAATGATTTTGTTAATTATCACATTACACTTGTAAAGTAATAGTTCTATTTATTATTTCCTTCCTGTTCTGGACAAGATGGATAAGAGTATAAAGGTCCTGTGGAGTAAAGAAACGTTTTTGAGAGTTTGGTCAGGAGCTGGAAGGTGGGCAGTATGTTTGGAAGCAGTGCTGATTCTTGTAGACTGAATTTGAGGAGGTTTATCTTCTCTGCATGAACATGATTTGCATTCTTGCTGTTGGATGTAAAGGTGACTGTAGACTTTGAGAGCAGAAGACATGGCTCAACCTAGACTTACTACTGGTCTGGTTTTGAAAGAATCGGCGAAGGGTGCCGTACCTTCATATTGTATTAATAGTCAAAGAATTTTTGTTCAAAGGCAGATTACTCAGTCTTATTTCACCTCCATAGAGCAAGACTGAGATTTGTATCTCTGCTGATTCATGGTGCCTTTGAAGCTTGTTCTTTATCAGTTCTATCTCTTCAGTATAAAATGTTGCTTTGAATGTCTTCCTGACTTTGTTGGGAAAGATTAGCTGTTCACATACTGTGGTAGACGTTGAAAAACAGAACTACTTTTGTAAATTGCCTACCAAAGACAGCACTCAGGCTTTAGCTCACTTGTGTTCCTCCTAACCCCTGACATCTGTTTGACAACAGGCTCTATGAGTGGTGGGGGATTCTACAGACAGGCTTTGCACCATATTATGGTGAAAGGCCCAATTTTTTTTCAGACTGCTTGGATTTTTTTTTTTTTTTTTTTTTAACATGCTTACAGGTGCTGCACAGAACGGCTAAAGCCTGAGATGGCCTGGACACCTGCACTGTTAATCCTAATGTTAATGTACCACGATACGCTGAGCATTTGGGGGTTTGCAAGCCCCCATGCACCCTGTGGTTCTTGTTTGTGTTGCCGTTCTGGTGCTGCTGACTCTGGGGTGACAAAAAAATGCCACAAGCTGCAAGCTCCCCCCCTTCAGTTTTTCCCATTTCTAAACTTTATTTTGAACACTAGTGCCAGGTATAATTTGTGCAGAACCGCTTATGGTATTTGTATATTTGTTTGCTAATTGCTTTATAATATGCGTGTAAATGCATATCTATAAATAAAGATGACTTTTGTGTAAGAGTTTTGAATTGTATTGACAATTCTTTGAACACTTATGCTGCACCTCTCCCCTATCTTTTTGGCTGGTTCCTGATTTTACTATTGTTTATTACGGCTTCAGAATATTCCTTAGCCAAGTGTTTTGGTATAGAACGTTTATTGTTCATTGTTGATGTAAATTCCATCAGCAGTGGCAATTTAAAAACAGCAAGTGACATTTTCACATGCAGAAATGAGACTGTAATGTTAAGTCCAGTTTATTTGAGGGTACCTCAAGTATGGACTTCATCTGTAATGTTACATGGTCTAACATGCTATTTATTGCTCTAGTAACCTCTAGAAGCTCATTTGCTCAGAATTTAGCAAAATACATTCATTTACAAATTTGGGGGAAAAAAAAAAAAACTGTAGCTGACAGTTCTCAATTAGGAACTGCTTTCTTCTGGAACATCCTGAAGACTAAATGTGTTGAACACATTCTTTACATGAGGGGAAAAACCTGAGTGAGGCGCTCTGAAGGCACACATCTGGTGCAGATGTTGCTTCGGTCTCTTTTAGAACTGCATGTACTACTACTGTACAGTTTTGCTGTCCCAGTTGCATCTTAACTTTCCCCCACTCCCTTATGAGAATTTTCAGTAGCATCTTTTAAGTATGGGACAGCTTAAATTTGTTCATTCTAGTAGCATGAAGTGTCTACCCAAGTAGTGTTTTGGAGCTTGTTGCTCCTTGGTCCAGGAGAAGGATGCCATTCTCCTGCTGTCCAGTGTTATAAAATTTTAAATTTTCCATGGATGTGAATGAGGGGGGAAAATACATTATCTTAATCTGAACTTCTGTGTATGAAGTAGGAAATGTCTCAAAGGTAGACACTGCCCCTGAATGATGCAAGACCAGTCCTAGCATTATATATTTTTTGAAAATTTAGATGCATTTCATTCCTCAGTAGTTTATGCAGGTTTTGTTTAAAAAAAAAATACAGTACACTTGTACCATTTGCATAGGTAACGCATGCAGGAAAGAGCAGACATCATATGTATTTCTTTGCGAGGTTCTGCACATCCTTGGCTGTGAATCCCTTGCTTTCCACTGCTGACAAATGCTCAAACAGGCTGGTTATTTGTCTACGTTCGTGTTGGCCCAGAAGCATCACCACCACCTGGAAATGGAGAGTAAGACTCATAAAATATGGCTTTCCTAAAATGATGCTCTGTCATTCAGGAGCAGTGGTAGACCACAGAGGCTCAGAGCGGAAGGGAGCTTACCGAGAACCTGTCTGCTGTGTGCAGGTGATTTAGGTGCTGGTAGACGAGGATGGGGTCCCTCTGCAGGAGATGCTCCAGTGCCTGCATAAGGAAGAGCATGCTGTCTCCGTCCAGCTTGTTGCTCATGTACAGGGGCAGAGTCTCAGGTTCAACATTTTGTAGCATCTCTGCTGCAGCTACTACATCATCCTGGGAGAGTGCAGAATGTAGGGCGTGGCCAAACTCGTAGGCATTGGTGGGATGGAGGAGAAAACTGTTGTTGTGGTTTATTACTGGCTGAGGATTTCCATGGTTGTTGTTGCTGTTCTTGTTCATTGTGTCCTCATCGCTGCCGTCAACCTAAAGGTGAGAGAACCCCATGACTGCACTTGTGTGTTCAGTTATTAGGCTTCCATTAGAGTTCCTATACAGTTGTGATCATCATTCTTTGTTTTATCATTTCTTAGCATAAAAAAGGTCCACTAATGATTGTTTGGTGTATAGTACAGTGGAAAATAAATGACAAAGTGGCCCTTAAGATTTTAGCTACCTACTTGGCCTGTTAATGCAACATTTCAGTTGAGCTACTGTGCACACGTGCTGGATAGTGAGGGCACCATTTGGCTTACCTCTCTGATGGGCATGTTCCTTCTCTGCTTGTCAGGAGAACCTGCCACCAGGCTCTCCCTCAGTAACATCGTTACCTCCTCCAGCTCCCGCTCAGCCTCCTGCACGTTGGGGTCCAGATGCAACACCTCCTGCAAGTCTGAGCTGCATGCCAGGTAGTCCTGAAAATGCATACAGGTTGTCAAACTGCTACCGCATGTTACATGGTGAAGGATTGTGCTTATACTTTTCTTTACATTATTTCCTCTGAAATGTTAAGAGGTGTGGTGAACTTACCTTTAAGCCTTTGTAAGCCATCGCTCGTCTATAAAAGGCTTTCTTATTGGAGGGCTCAAGCTGCAACGCGGAGTCACAGTCCTCCTTCGCTTCTGCAAAGTGTTCCAGTTTCAGGTGGCACAGGGCCCTGAAAACCAATCGGGAGCACAACTGTTACGGCACTCGGGGGCCCACTCATTCATCACCTTTAAGAGCTCTTAATTGGGTAGAATACAATAACTAAAGATGAACCATCAGTGAAAATATTTTGCCCAATTTTGGGACTTTATACTGTTTTTCTTTATCCTGAAATAAAATCTACTGATAAAATGGCTGACATTTTTAAAGAAGCTAAAGTGCATGTTTGTGTGTTCACAAAATTAGACTGCTACTTTTCAAAGGGACTACAGGTTACAACCATTCTGTTGTTTAAACAAACGATGTTTAAACAAATTGCTTCCAAGGCTCAGTCAGATATTTGGTGCTATTAATGTTTAATAGCATTTTTAGAAACAAATATACTTCGATGTTAAAGTAAGTTGCCACACCCATAGTATGTGACGTGGTGGTGATATGGAGGCTCCACCTGAGCATGTCCTCACCTGTTTGTGTAAATAGCACACTCGTCAGGTTTTAGCGTGAGGCACTCGCTGTACTTCTCCAGGGCCTCTGCAAACTGGCCTTTCTTCACATAATCATTTCCCTCCTGTTTCAAGGAGGAGAATCGAGCTTCTGCTTTTCTCGCTGAAGAAAAAGGAAGCACAGCAGGCATGGAATTAGTTGCACAACACCAGCATGTACAGCACTATGCACCAAATATGGTGACACGAACAATCCTTTTCACAGATGAATGTTGAAATGGAAAGTGATATAATACCTTTGCCTGCCAGCACATGTTCACTCAACAAGCTGATTCAACAGCACTTGTGAAATGAATTGCTTATTCCTGGCACCTCAGTTCTGCCACTCTGGGTACTTTTTACTCAACCATAAATGGGACATGTTCCACCATTACCTTCTACTGAGAGATGAGCATGATAATCAAGTGCCCAGCAGACCGTTCCAATACTGTTTTACTTTCCTGATACTGTGCTGTGTATCACGTTATGACATCTTTAATTTCCAATAAATGATGTTTTAAAATATGACCATATTAAAAGCTGGGAGAAGAGAATCATGTGCAGGCCATCAAAATGGAAGCAAGAGTGTAGCTTTCAGTTTCTTCCAGAGCAGCACGTGGTTGCTCAATCAGCATGCAATCACAATGTGACGGCTGATTGATAGACCGAGCAGAGCTGCCGGCGTGGTCCTTCCACTAATGAGAAAGTTAAAAATACCTGCCAGGCTGCATTACTGCCCACAACAAGGCACTAGGTTGTGAAATGCTAGAGTCACTTCTCTAGCTCAAAAATGCCTTACTGAGTAGTCATGTGACACACACACACACCTGCCTCCTCTGCAGCCCTGGCAGCACGGGCTTCTACAAGCTCAGCGCTGGGGGGCTCCTCCCTTCGGTGCTGCTGGGCTGACAGGGGCACCAGTGGGATCTCTGGAAGCTTCTCCCGCCAACTGGGGCCATCCTGCTCGATCAGCACCTTGGTAATCCTTGCATAACAAAAAACACGTATACACCTCCTTATCTGTTCCCATCTATGCTCTATTATGCAACATACATTATAGCAATCACCTGGCTTTTCTCTATACTGGCCTTTACTATAGTTCACATGTCAGGTAATTCTGTTATCGGTCTCATGAGTCAAGTTAGGGCATTATGGGCCAGGGTGTGGACAGAGGAATCTACCTCTAGGTATACAGTCCATGTCTGAGGGTGGGTTTCCTGACTAAAAAAAACTGGCCCAGCATGCCCCATTTTCTCTCCCAAGGTGTTACAAGGTCATCCGTCTCACAGCTGAGTCTCTCCAGGGTTCTGTACCTGTGGATGCTGTCATGGGCAGCCTGCACCCCGACATCGATCTGCAGCACAGTCTTGTAGTCCACATAGGCCATGCGGTACCGCTCCAGTGATTCATAGGCCATGGCCCGGCGCAGCAAGGGCTTCAGGGAGAAAGGCTGGAGCTCGAGGGCTCTGGTGTAAATAAAATAAGAGAAAGTATCAGGTCTGCTTCCATGACTTTCCCCAGCTGTCAAAAATCATGTCCACTTTTGTTTTGTTTGAGTGCACATGCATTTGACCAACTTGAATTGAGTAGCTATTGTAAACCTGAAGGGTTTAAACCTTAAGACAACATCTTTACCTAACATCAGCAAGTCGATACTCTGTACTACATGCTGCATTAATATGATTTGTACTTCATTTCTAACAATCACAGACCAAGGAATAAGAAAATGAAAACAGAGAGCCAAGGCAATAGTTTAACTACCGTAGTCTGGAAAACATTAAGAGTTCTTCTGTACTTCTGTAGTAACATGGGGGAAAATTTTGGGTGAAATATCTTGCTTTCTTATTATATAACTGTCATATTATCATTAGAAAAGTATTAAACCAAAAATCTGTAGTTGAAAATGTTTTCCACAATTTACCAACAAATAACATGATGTTACTGTTTAAAAATGTAACCATTTTAAGTGAACTACGAAAATCTGTCTGGAAAGGTAGGCATCTTGGAGGAAGACACAGCAAAACTACCCAATGGTGACACTCCAAAGGCCCCATCTGTAGTAACAAGCTTCCACACCTATTGTATGATTAAAGTTTGACCTTATAATTCCTGCATATATTTCTGCACTGATCAGGTCTACAGCCATTCGATAGTAACAGCTGTTTGTTTGAAATTACTGCAGTTGTCTTGTTATTTCTGCCCTGGATATCACTTACTGTCTGTTTTGTGCTGTCAGTGCAGCATCAAAGTAAATTTATTATAGCAACATTAATGGGTCAGCTGTTTCAGCAGAGACAATGATGGTCCATTATCTCTGAGATAAGACTGGCCTCCACACAACATGAAAAAAAGTAGGACACTGCAAAATATAATTCTAACATAGTGGCATAATTAGCCTACAGTATGTATAAAAACAGAATACATCTCCACTTCAGAGCAAGTGCTATAGCTCTTACCTTGTACAATCTTGAATACAGTCTGTGCTGTTTCCATCTTTCAAGTAGCATGCAGCTCTGTTAGAATACAAAATGCTAAGGTCCTCTGGGCTGTCGATACCTGCAAGATGACAGCACATACTGCATTCGTTTCAACTGTTCATTTCCTACTCCCACAAAGAATTAATACAGTGGTTTATTAATATTTCTACACAAAAAGTACAAATGCAACACTGGTACCTGTGACTGTGTTTGTATTACAGTGTCTGTTGCCTGCATGTATCTATTTATGTTTCTACATGGTACCGGTGAACAGCATCTCATACCATTACAAACAGTATGGGCGGTAGGACTATACAGACTACTACACTTGGCATTTCATAATGGTCATAGAATTAAACAATGTTATACTCTCAGCTGAGCTTTTTAATCAGAGTCACAAATACTGAAAAAAGTGAAAGTTTTGATTAAAATGTGCTTATCTAGTTTTTCATGCGTCTTGCTTTCACGCCCCAAAGAGCAAATTTTTGAACCAGTCTGTATGGCAACATGTTTATCTATACCCTCCCTTCGAATCCACTCCCAGCTCACAGAACCAGTTCTGCCTTTCACCGCATGCTTTCCCGTCTTAAAGCACCACATTCATTTACACAGTAATATCACCTACCCCAGACAACTTCATTATCATATTAACACTGTTCACACTGCAGAACACCACCATTTCCATCCAGTCAGGTGTTATCAGTTTGATGTAGTGTTATTAATACCAGTGGGCCATAATATGTGTGGCTATATAGTGTACTGTACAGGAGCAGGCTAAAATAACCCTGTCCAGACTGGTAACAGCATGTCTGAGATCAAGCCCTGCCTTTTCATGGTCAGGATAAGGTAGAATCTCACTGAAACTGGATGCAAAAGGTGCAGCTGGATTTGACAGGGCTATCTGAAGTCAGAATGATTTATAACTCCAATTACTGAGTGCCAAGTACAGGTCTTCAGATTTAATTTCACAGTGAATGGTCAGATGTCACATGACCTCACAAAGACCTAATCTGAATGCAATTTCTTCCTTCTTGACTTAAACAAGTTTCTGTTGAACCACATATCCAAATACATTTTTGGGATGTTTAATTTCTTCTGTCAGTGTTAAGATCATTCACATTTTCAGCAACCTCAAACTGGCAACACTGTGTTATGTTCACAATAATTAGAATGGCATCAGTAGTTAGCCAGCAACGGTATATTGAGAATTCAAAGCTATATAATGAGAAAGACCATCCTTAAAAACCATTGCATCCACAAACTAGTAATATTCCAAAATTCACAATGTTGCATTGTATCAAATTAACATTTTTTAAAAGTCAAATGAAACATGTATAAATAATATTGTTCATGTGTACCATGAGGAGGAAATAAAACGCAAGATAAGATTTTGAGAGAACAGGACACAAAAAATCATGTGAATCTAAGCTGTTTTCCAAAGGTATCAGATTTAGTCCTTACAAGCTTTAATATTCATTTTATAAGATGTGAATGTATTGTGTAACCTGTACAAAACATTAATTGTTTGCTAATGGCACACCTGGTGCAGGTGGTTAGTAGGCAAAGGCAGGTGGACAGTAACACAAAGGTAGCATAGTGATTATGTACATTTTTTTAAAATGCTGTTTTGGCCTTTTTCCTCTCCGTTAATAAAGGGAAATGACGTTTAATTTAGAATGCTACTGTTTTACTGCTTGTTATCCAAAGCTCTTACGTCAGATGTTCAGTTTTAACCTGCCAGTGCATTAGTGCTCAAAAAAGACGCAAACACAAATACTTCCTGGTTTCAGGCCTTCTCTCCAGTCGTGTGCCATAAACAAAATCAATGCAAATGACACTTCTCTCAATGAGAGAGAATGTTGAAATGACCATGAATATGATATGAAGAAAACACTAGACACCAGTCCACTTCACTACCCGTATTACCAAAGAAGTAACAAATGCTATCCCCTGGGTAATCCAGCTAAAAAATATATATATACTGTACTTCTATTTTTTAAAGCCATCTTTAAAACCACTCCTAATACTGACCTTTGATTTATCTTTCGTCTGTTCCTGCATTTTTGATACAATTCTTCATAGCTTTGTGCTCTAATACAGTGCTTGAAATTACTACATGATAAGCCTACAGTGCCTGAGAAGAACGTGGGAACAGTGAAATGGCAGTATAAAACTATTTCCATTTCACATTTCTGACCCATAAGCGTCATTATGAGAACTGAATTAAGACCGTTTGCCTTAAGTAACAAATGGTGTCTAAGAGGTAACCTGCCCCAGGTGTTGCCTGTCCCTGAGAACATGCAGTCTAAAGCAGAAAAAAGGGATTAAAACGCTAAGTCATTTCAGATCCTGTCTTATTTTGTGCTGTACCATTCAAAACACGTAAGTATTATATTTAATTTCAACACAGTACAGCCTGGAAAACTACATTTCAAATCACAAAGATGAAAAGCCTTCCTGTCTTGATGTATGTTTTTTTAATGAGTACATAGAAAGTACAGGCCTACCTGCATCTTTGAAGCCAGAGATGGCCTGTGAGTATTTCTCCAGTGCATCTGCAAACTGTCCATTTTTGAAGAGCTGGTTCCCTTCGTTCTTGAGTCGTGCCAAAGGTGGGGGAAGGGCTCCAGAGGGGGCATCAAGCCGGCTGCTATTTCCACAGTCTGCGGTGGCACCGCCAGTCCTGCTGTCACCGTCACCGCCGCTGGCCTGCTCAGCTGCGCAGCTCCTGGCAGCCCGAGCCCCGTTGGCCAGCTCCTTCTGGTGGTGCTCCTGTGCGCGGTTCAGGTCCACGCTACCCCGCTTGCCCTTGCGTTGTGGTCCGTGAGTGCCGGCTTCGCCCTGCGGGGCCCCTTCCGCTCTGCTGGGAGACTTTTTCTGTGCGTTCCCCATATCTGGCCTCTCGGCAGCAGGAGCTGCGGCGCTCTCCCCACCCACACAGAGGCTGGGTTTAGCAGTAGGAACTGTGGGGGAAGGACACACCCACATGCACAGTTAGTGGCTGCATCACGCTGGGGGGAGGGGCTCACAGTTTCAAGGAAGCCATACCTACTTACAGCTCATGAGGAAGGGAGAGGGAACACTAGTAATCTTTTCCAATACAAATGAAATACTCTGTACTGCAGTACTCTAGCTTGTTGTGGTGGGAGGAGTATTTGCGCTTCTACTATAAAACCCTCAGGTGTTGTTATGTAGGTGGAATGACCTGCACTGTTAGCCCCGAATGATTTTCTCAGTGGATTAGCAGATGAGCAAATCCTATATCAAGTGCTTACACAAACCTGGGCTTGATTAACCCATTCAGAGCCACACAATCATTCATCTGCTCTTCAGTGTAAACCACCGCCTTCACACTCAGTGTGCTCAGTCATGTTCGCAGTGCCATTTAGTGAAATACTAGGAGCCTCAGTAAGTCAAAATGTCACTGAAAGTATGCCAATTTTTTTTCCCTGTTTTCAATGGCTAGAAGTTGTACTTCATATTTTTTTATATGTTTATAGATGATGATCAGTAAACAATGATCATTAAAAATTCAGTACATTTCAAATAAGGTAGGTATAAAGGAATTCCTTTTATTAGCACCATGAGTCATACATTAAAATATAACTCGAGTTATATTTTAATAATAATAATTTTATAGTTAAGTCATAACTATCAAACATTTTAACGGTATGTTTTGACTTATCACTCAATCACTCAGATTTTAGACAACACAATTTCATATAAGATCGTATGTCTGGACTGGTGTTTTTTCCTGACTAATAACTGCTTTAGCTGACATCTGGACATTAATGTGTCAGACAATTCATTCAGAAGCCTGCTGTACATTTTCTGAAAAATCTGACACATGACATACGCTTTGACTTGAACATCTGTTGCCTACTTATCAGACTCCTTCTCGTTTCTGTTCAGAGTTGGCAACTGGCCCTACCCTGCAGAAAGGATGAGTACTCAGCACAGCTCCTGCTCTCACAGGCTGTATGATGCCAAAACTTGCTCAGCAGCTAGAGAGAAATGATTCAGTTACAAGAGGTGGTGAGGTGAGCTGGGTGGATGTGGGGCTGAGCCAGCTCACCTGCCTCTTCTTTATCTTCCACGTCTTCTGTGAGCTCACCTGTCTCCACTTTATCTTCCACTTCTTCAATGAGGATTCGCCTGCCCTTTCCAAAAGTCCATGCTGTACATTCGCTCAATTTCTCTACAACTTCCTGCAGCATTTTCTAAAGGACATACAATAAGAAAATATATTAACTGAATATATTAATATACAGCAACATGACTGTTTTGATTTATACAAAGAAATACATTTACATGGATTGCATAATTATCCATCCTAATTTTACAATTATAGAATAATCTTGACTCAAAACTAAATGCCATTTAATGCCACTGCCACATACACATGTTGAGCACTTTTGTACTCGTGCAAAATATCAGAAAATTAAAAATGTGATTGTAATGACCATTTAGGGATCGTAATTAGATCTTAACCAACATGAAAACCATAGTAATACAAATAAACTAAAAAGTAAGACAAAGGGCAATGCATGTGCTTTATCCTTTCTTAGTCAGTGTAGCCTTCTAGTGGACAACTGTATGTACTACAGATGTAGTGTGTTCACATGCAGTTGGTACTCATGCAACTGTGTCACTTCTATGGTTTTCTTCATCTTTGAGCTTGTCTGTGATGATACAATGACTAGGCTATAGCATTAAGCATTGTTTAAACAAAGTACATTATACCTGTACTGCATTCAATCCTGTGCTGAAACATTATAACATAACTGTTTTTTGACAAAAAGGCCAACATGTAAGAATGTACTGCATACACTCTCTGATACCTTTGCAATAACATTCTGTGGTTCACTTTCCAGAACTTTGCTCAAGTCATCAGCAGCTGCCTCCAGATTACCAAGATGTTTCTGTGCAGTTGCATGACGCAGCAGAGCTGTGAAAACACACAAAACCTCTGACTACTGAGACTTCAACATGAGTGACAATGAATGATAACAGTGCAAATCAGCTAATTTTTCAGCTAATTTTCCTCCTACACTGTAGTGTTTAAAACAGCTGTCTGCCTTCAAAAATGCATTATCTCTGCAAGTGCTGTGTTTTAACAGCCCTGTGGGTATTGCCTAGCTGGTTGGCACCTTTCAGGTTGTCCGGTTCCATCTCCAGAACTTTATGACAGTCGTTGAGGGCACTGTGCCACTGCTGCAGTTTCAGCTCAGCCTGAGCTCTGTTGTTGTATGCAGCTGCAGTTGGCATTACTGACACACTCCTGCGGGGAACACAGACACAGGTAACATTTAATTTCCATGGACATGTCTACAAACACATGGCAGAAACTTACTAGTGTTAGTAAAGCATATACTGTATGGTCTTTTGTACTCAAAAATCATTCATGCATTCACTTCTAAGGATTTTGCAAATATACACTAACAGAAAAAAATAGAAATTCAGATTTGCTAAATTTTCTCCCCTTCCCCAGCTACTGTAAATGAAATACACAAAGTAAAATTATCTTTGGTTTTATATGCGCATCACCAACAACCAACATTCGAACATTTCTCACCTTGTATAATACACCACTGCCTCTTCATAGTCATTGGCCCTGAATGCCTCATTACCTTTGTCTTTCTCTCGATTTGCTAGTACGATTCTCTCTTTTTCAGTCAACCCTGAAAAATCATTGTATCATTCAAGAACTACTATGTGTAGCTGCTAGTTTATTGTTAACTTGATTCAGTCCAAATTAATTCAATGAATAAACATTTTTTTTCTTAAAAGAACTGCAAAATGCAGTCAAATTTATGCAGAAATCAGGTCTTTAAATAACCCTGTGTGGCACATTAAAAGTCCAGGAGGGATCAGTATCCACAACAGCAATCAAGATGTGTAAATAAACACACAGTTACCATTAATGTAAAAAGTTGCAGAAGAGAATAACTTTAAAAATCAAACCTGCTATGTCCACATGTCGGTTAATTTTTGGAAGACACTGGTTGACCATAGTTGAAAAATTTTGTGTAACGTTGTCATCAATTTTAGAACACTCTTTTTCAACATCGTACCTTTAACAGAAAATCACAAATATAAACATTTTATGTGCACTCTCAAAGACATATGTTTAAATGTGTGCACTACACAATGGTCTTCTCTTTTTGTATAAAATTATGGAGTGTCCACTCACTTATCCCACTCTCTGTAGTCCCGTGGAAGAACAGAGTTTTCCTTCCGTGCTGCACTTGAAACAGCATTCTTCAAATATTTCATTGTATTAGGAAATGGTCAACAAACCAGCTCAGACACTTTTTATTATCACCTGTACTTTAATAGGCACGCAATAATTTCTGTCTTTGCAAGCAAAGATTCAGGCTTCAGCTTTACCTGCTTTGGAGAAATTGCTGAATTTGTTCCACGGACAGGAGGCACACTTCCTTCAAAGTACATGGAGGATTTTCCAAGTTCCACTTCACTCTTCTTCACTGTTGTTTCCCATATCTGCCAGTTGTGGACAGACACAACAGCATTCATCAGGCCCAATGGGAAGGGTGTCAGTCTTTAACGAGCGAGCCTGTGGACCGGCGAGTGGTTTTTCACCTTGAGGTCCTCCATGATCTCACTCCACTCTTCCGAGGAGAAGTCGGCAGCTGAAGCGGGGGATCGCTGCTTTCGCAAAGCTCTGCTTCTGGGATTCAGCTTCTCAATGTGCTTCTCACAGAACTCTGTTAGATGTGGATATATGCCTTCCTCTCCAGACCTTTGGTACAAAATATATCATGTACCTTTTAGTTATTTATAGGCAAATAAATCTATACGAGTGTAACAATACCCCATGACAATATACAGAATGTGAGCAATCATTTGACTCTTAGGGTGTTGTCGTCAAAGAACTGAAACGACTAATTTATATTGTAAATATACCTTTAAAACAACTTCAAGTTACATTTATTCTATAGTCCAAAGTTCTCACCTCAACACCGCAATAATCTTTTCCAGATACTTCAAGTCAGTGCAGTTCTGGATATAATTATAATCCAAATGCTCCACTGGAATCTTGACATTTCCTCTCATATCCGGATTTAAAAGCGACGAAACCATTTCGACACTCATGCTGCAAATAATTTCGTTTAAATAAATTTGACATGTTAGATAAATTGCTCATTCACACTGTAAATATACCAATAAATTATTTTGATACGCATCGCTGAAAAACGTCGGTATATATTAAAATATTCATAGTTTTAAAATTAAATACAAACAGGTTAATATCCATCCACTTCCCAATCGTTTTTCCCTTTCATGATCACAAGAGGTAAATACAAAATGTAAATGTATATAAAGTAAATTACTATGTTCGAAAATATGTTCTCCTACTAAAATTGTATTTACAACACATTTTCCTGCGAGGCAACCTGGTTTATTATATTAATAATTAATCAGATTGTATCACTATTTCAACATACCAAATAACGCTAGCTAATTTTGATCTTAGAATAGTCTATCGAAAATGATAATTCAACAACACACAAAAACTCTATCGGTGTCATTAAACTATACCAGTCTGGTTGTACCTGTAAAATGTATTTTTAATCACTCTCACTGCGGTTCTCTAATGGAAAATAAAGTCCCCAACCTGCTAGCAATGTAGCTAGTCTGCCTTCTCGCTGCTAACGCAGTGCACTTTCTACTCCGGAAAATGTTGCGGTGCGTTGCTGTAGAAACCAACAGGACCAGACTGTTGTTGGGCTAAAATTCACCATGTTATCTACTTGGCCACAGGACGTGGGTGACTGAATAGTTCGTTTGTAATTCCTGCTATGATCGATAACATAATAAATGTATAAAGTGTAATTTCTAGTTCATACAGAAAATATGTTCTCGATGAGGTTCATGCAGTACATGCCAAACTACATCTGTGTTTCCGAATTATATCAGAAATCGGCGAAGGTGTCCAGGTACAACTTGATACGAAAACATTAGACAACCACATCAATGCAATTTCTAAACAGTGCTCTTGTCAGATTGGGTTTATGTGTTATCCCAATTACATGCTTTTTAGAAACGGGAACACATTTCTCGTCGAAGACTATAAATGGTTTCATAATTCCGTAAGGAAAAACGCAACAAAAATCGGCAGGCCAACTCGCAAAAAAGACAGTATCGAAATCTGATATTTTTCTAGGCTAATACTTAAGGATTGACAGACAAAAATATGAAATGAACAAGCCAATGAGACAATAAATAAGAGATTTTGAGACCAATTCTTGAACACACCAACACTTTAATGTGGTGACTGTAGCCAGTATAACTTGATACATCCTTTCTTCGTTGCAAGCCATGCGAGGCCCCACGGACCAATCAGAGCATCATGCGCTAAATTTGAACGTGGCGAAGAAAGGGAATGTTGGGAAGAGTTTTGTGTGTTTTTAAATACATGCTGAAACGTGAAAATGTCACTATAGGCGGTAGTGTCATTTCCTGCGTTGATTTGCCAAGTAAGTGGATATGTAATGTAATTCATGCTATTGGTAGTGGAGAGAGGGAGTTACGTGGAGTTAAGGGAGTAATTGTAGTGCATCCAGGCATTTATGTTCATTGCACAATTTAAAAAACAAACTAGCCGTACCTTTGTAGAGTTGAATGGAGCACTTTGCAATTGGCAAATGTAGGCGTTTGCAGTTAATTTTCTATTTTATTATATGACGGAAGTAATGGCGACGCACGCACGGTTTTGAGGTTATGTAGAACGAGAGTAGTAGTGACCATGTTGGTTGTTTTGGGCATTAAAATCTGATTGCCATCGTAACGCGAGCTTATTATCCAGCGTCTGTGTCCCTTGTACATGCATACATGTATACATAGGCAGCTTGGGTACAGGAGCTACCCGTGTTTGGCGGTCTGTCAGCACTATTTGAGCGGGCGAATGAGAGTCTAGGGGATTCTTAAAAAATCAAATTCAAACGTATACGAGGGAAGCGGTGGCAAGCGCATCTTCTGAAATACTGCGTCGGTTGCTATAGTCGGTGTAAAAAGCTTTCGCTTGAAGTGATATTACTTTAAATTGGCTAGTTTGTTTATATCTGCCTGTCTCTTCTGTCAAGCTGCCGTGGAACTGCTGGTATGATTTCCTCCCCCCCATTGCAGCGTTTACATCTTAGCATGCAAAAGTTAGTTATTTATATGTGACGGCACCGTACATTAGTATGCTGTATTTGTGAACCTAACATAGTGATCTACCTATGTTGTTTCCTTTACGTAAATACAGTAATAGTCTAGTCTTTAATTGTCTGAAGATTTTCCGAAGTGGTTTTAAGTCTGGCGGTATCGTCAGTAAGACACATAAATCCTTATTGTCTAAACAACGCAGAACATTTAGTAAGTTATGTAGGCAGACGTTGACTTTACGTTTATTACAATCTTTTGTCAGTTCATAAGTTCTAAACATTTTTCTTTTTTTGTCATCAGGTGTCATCAAATCCACACTGTTTGCATCTGCTGGGTTGCATATAGCTGCTGAATAGACATGGAACAGAGTTCCTGTCCGCGTATTTTTCAAAATGGTGAAATGAAGAGTAGCACGTTTTGTCAAGACAGTGGATTCTATGAAGTACTGCAAATCTCAAAAGTGGACACTAGTGAAACAGATTATGACACACCAAACGAAAACGTTTCACAACACAGGGTAACTACCCTCTGTTCTGATGCACCTAAGCATCAAATGAAGGACTCAATTATATATAAAGAAAAATGTCTGAAAGAAAATGCATCTTGCAGTTCCTGGTGTGAGACTCCAAAAATATCTAAAAAAGATTCCTCCCTTAGAAGACGACTGCTTATGTCCAAAGCTGCCACAGATGGCAGAACAAGCTGCATTAAAACACCAGAGAAAAAGCACTTTATGATTCCTAGACCTGAAGAGGTGTATTTCGGTGGAGTCACAGATTCTCCAGATATGGGACTTTTTGAAGCATTAGCAACTAGCACTTTAAAAGCTGAAGAGCTTACTATGTCCTGCAGAAAACGTCGCCTTATGTTTTCTCAAATAAAAACCTCTACCCTTCAAGATGGTAATCACAGTGTTTCTCAGTCTCCAGTATTCAAGGTCCATGCTGAGGAGCTGCTTGTAGGTGAAGATGATCTCAGTGAAAGCAGTATTTTTTCCATGCCAACTCTCCTGACTCCAAACACTCAGTGTGATGGTGATCTTTTGGTGCCTACAGATGAACACTTTCAAACTCCGGTTAATGTACTTGGTGCTAACCTGGCTGATAGCTTGAGTGTCTTAAGCACACCCTCGTTTACCCCCATCTCCAAGTTGGACACCTCAGCATCGGAGGACAGTGGTTTCACCTCCCTTGATAAGTCTCAGGACTCCTTGGTGGATCATGATGGCTCATTCCAGGAGCTGCTACAGCAGTCAGCCTCTAAATGCAAGGAGATGCTAAAACTGGCCGATCTGAGAAGGCGGACCAGATTGGAGCGTCAACGCAGACTCCCTACCCTCCGTGAGGGAGGCTCCCAATCGGAGGAGGAACTCAGGGTTGTTGACTCAGTGCCAGGACAGGTGAAACCTTTGCTTATGGGACAAGAGGTCCTCAACATAGAGGGAGATGATGAACTCTTCCTTGAGAAAACTCCTCTTGGAGCCACACCTGTGAAGCTTGAAGACTTTTCCCTTACACCTGCACTACAGATGGTACATGTTTTATGCCAACGAAGTGCTAGGTCTTTGAAGGCACAACCCAGCTTGGATGAGTTGCTAAGATCACCAGGGGACAGTCCGTCTTTAAGAACTATGTCACTCACAGGGCTGATAGGGAGGAAGATGGGACTGGAGAAAATGGACATTCTTGTGGAGCTAAAGATTAGGAATCTTAGACACATCTTGGGAAAGATATTAAAATTTTTATCTTCTGAAGACATTTACAGGTATATTTGTTTGGATGTTTAGACTCCTGACTTTAAAGTTTCATATGTGCTGATGAAAATGTTTTATCTATATTTATATTTCTGCTGTTCTGAATTTAAGATTTGGCCAAGTGACTTGTGTCTGGGATGAAATAATTTCACAAGATAAAATGGCCTATCGACGAAGAAGAGCCTACTTGAAAGATCTGAAAATAGCACTTGAGGTAGCTACGTTTCTCCTCTTTATGCAAGCTATTCATGAAGAATTTGGAAATCATGATGTGTATACTTTGTAATTCACCTATTTTGTCCATGGTGCCAACTGTTCACATTTTTATTATTTCTTTAATCTTTGCTTCATGATTATAGCTGGGCAGTGCAGCTCATGTGCCAGATGCAGAGACAAGATTGAATCTTCATAGCAGATCTGCATTGAAGTCTGTCCAAGCCCAATCAAAACCTCTAAGTGGCCACACCCCTGTGTCAGGCAATGGGTCCACAATCCATGTTAAACAAACAAATTCCAGTAGCAAACGGGATAAATTTATAGAGGTAAGTTAATGGTGCAAGTTTTGTGTTGTGTTGTATCTTGTTCAAAGCAATAACAAATGAATATGCAGGTGTTATAACTATGGAAACAAAATATACATTGAATGGCCACAGTAACAAATTAACTGATCATTTTCCTGCATTTTTACTGCAGGTTGCCAAAACACTTTTCCATGATGAATGTCTGAGACCTTGCCCAAGATGCCAACATCCTGCCAAGTGCAACTCAGTGAGGAGAGAAGGTGTATGCAGCCATGAGGACTGTGCCTACCAGTTTTGCACTGGATGTCTGTGTGCCTACCATGGGTCCAAAGAATGTGCCAGTGGGTCAGCTAAACGCCGGAGCAAAGAGGTACTTCCAGGAAGTGCTCAAAGTAGGCGTAACATAAAGAGGCTATAAGAGAAGTGTCTGAACATGTGTAGAATGTAGGTAATGTTAATTGCAGTTTTATTGCTTTTGGTTTTTATGTGGTTTTAAAATTATGAATGTGTAACAAGTTTCTTAGTATAGAAATAACCCTATCCAAACACCCAATTTTAAATTGTTGTCCAGATTACCTTTTGCACAGTTGGGGCATAATATTTTAAACTTTTTTTTTTTTTTTTTTTTTTTTTGTGAATTTCTTGCATGAGGTTTTGTGCACTTTATTGTAAGATTCATGTTTGTACAGATGTTTTAATGTATTTTAATAAAGTTTTTCCCCCACAAAACTTTTGAGCTGATTAGAATATTAACCCATTTTTATCAGAAAAGAATAACCGTTCCAAAATTTCACTCTGCTTTGTCTGATCAGTTTCACTTAATGTTCATTAAAAGTCCCAAATGTACAAAAAGAAACGTGAACAGCACCAGTGTTCCGTAATCACACGCAGTACTATTTCAACTTTATTATTATAATTATATATTTTTTAATTTCAAACACGTGCTTAAAAGGACCAAGAAACAATATGGACTTTTTCATTGGGTAACTTTTAATTAGTACAACGGAACATTTGACGTTACACCAGCCAGCGACTGTGACAACTTTCGTACCTTGTTTAAAAGGGGTCAGTCGACTTTGTCGTTTATGCTTTATTTTGAATTAAAAGACTATGATTAGGGTTGTCCTGTTCTTAAAGCTGAATAGTGAACACACTGTTTGTTCGGGCTGGTGTCCCCCCCCCCCCCAACCCAAGTTTTCACACGATTGTGCTCACTTCCATAGCAACCTCCAAAAGCCGTCCGGCCGCTTCGTTCAAGTTGTGGATTCTGTCGCCACTCAGAAGAAAGGCCTTTACAAACGTATACTATGAGTCAATTATAAAATGAATGTTTTATATTTTGGTAAATTTTAATCTATCGCGCGAAGCTTCGGTATGTCGGAGAAGATACTTACTGCAGGTAAATCACCGCGTGGACTCAAAGTTGTCGAAATAACCAAACAGATGCTGCATTTATATTGTTGTTTTAGGGCAAATTGTTATAATCCGACAATACTGTTGACATTTTCTAAGGTTTTAACGTTTGTATTATTGTTTCTTTTCAGTTCCCCCTGATATATCCAACGATAATTTTGTAAGTATTGGTTTTTCTAATCGGCGAAGGCTTGAATCGAAAAAGTTATCCAGAACTATATCGTGCAAATAATGTCTAGCTATAAGTACTTTCTAAAGTTTCAAGACACGTGAATTGATCTCAGATGAGTGTGATGACATGCAAACGGGAAATCCGAGATGTGGGTTACTAATGATACACACGACAGTTGTAGCAACGATAAATGCGTTAAAAATTATAATTATATAGCCTACTCATGATGGTGTTTAACTGAATGCTATTAATATTTTTAACAAGGGATGTGTCCTGTGTGCCCTGTATAGATGATGAGTTGTTTACGGTTCCGCTAATTATTACAGCTGGAACATCCATCAACATATTTGTTTCTCAGTAAATTGGCCTGCCTTATACATTTAAGATTTGTGGGTAGTGAAAATAGCATACAACTCTGTTATTTGAATTTCACTTTATGTAAATTTCTAATTATCCCTTTGTGTATATAGTGCTGAAAAGAATTTGTCCCCCTCATGATTTCCTTTGTTTTCGTATATTTGTCACACGATATTATTTCTGATCTTCAAACTAAATTTAATATAGCACAAAGACAGCCTAAGTAAACACAAAATACACTTTTTAATCAGTTATTAGATTTATTCAGTTGTCTACTATTCACTGGAATCACAGCCCTAGTTATGAAATATGAAATGATATAGTAAATTGAATTCAGTTTCTTTTAATGATAGCTTGTCACAAAAAATATGGTAATTCAAATTAGAGGCTGGCTGTGGCTATGACTGGATTTCTTGCTTTTGGAATAGGAAGAATATGTGGCCTCAGATGACCTCCTGGTGCACTATTTTAATGAGTTCTTAAGGTTTCTGGTAAGGATTACATATTTTTAATCTTGATATTGAAAACCTAAGAAGCATGACTCCTAGAAGTGATTAAAATAACTGGAATAATGGCAAACCAATTTTATAATTAAGATTTTAGTTTAAGGTAAAAGTTGGTTTAACATACAAATCACAGCATTGTCTATTATATTAGATAGTCTTGATTTCTTTAAGGAAATAAACATCCCCCTTTTTCCAACAGTGTTTTTGTGATCCGGTAAAGTACAACAAGGACTCTGGAACTTTTGAAGTTGTCAGTGAGGCTGCAGAATCTTTATCTAAGACGATCAGAGCCACATTGTCAAAATATGAATCTTTTGTTGATGAATCTATGCTTCCTGTCAGCACGTTGCCTGACAATCGCTACGTAGTGTTGGTAAGTATATGTTGAGTACATACATACATACATACATGGAGATAATGGCTGATTTTGTTAAGAGCAGCGGGTAGACAGAATATTGAACACTTGGGCTGCATTTTTTTGTCTTTTCCAGTGTTTAGATCGTGAGCAAGGGATCCAGTGGATTAAAAAAGAAAGGCTTCCATTATTTTTGCAAAGCGATTGTTACTTTGAGTACAGGTAGTATCTAACAAAACCATCTGCTATATTTGTGTGAATTGATCTCACATTTTTTGAGCAGTGCTTCTGATTTATTTTTATAATACTGGCATTGTCACACGTTTGTCACTGTCCTTGGTGTCAGTTTAACTGCAAATGTTTTCTGCATCCTGTTTCGCGTCATAGTTCTTATATTCTAACACTTTTTGTATAGTGCTTAGTCATGTTCTAACACACATTGTTTGGTATACTCTGAGAGTCAGTTCATTCCTTGAAAGTGCATAAGTATTGTTTTTTGTGTTTGTGGGTCTTCATTGTATTTCCTTTGTAGGCTGGCAAAACTGCTGTCTCAGGTGGATAGCAGCAGCTTGGGACAGAGGTTGTTTGTGGACTCTACTTACCGTCTGTGGTCTTTGAGGCCAGAAGCCCACCTGCTTGCCCCTGAGCATGCTGGGAAGAAGGATTCTATGGAGATACCCAGTGTCTCATTTGATCAGGTGACAGGAATAGTGTTTAAATACAGTACTGGGAAATTTTTCTGTACGTCTTATACACTTACCCTGAATAATTTCAACATACTATGTATTCAAGTGCAAAAATGTAATGGTTAAATGACTGCCTGGTTTAATCCGGTTGGGTGATGATTACAGCAGAACATGGTTTCAGACACAAGCAGATGCTAGAGTAGTTGTACATTTTGTAATAATCAGGCAACACTGACTGGAAATAAACATTAATTTGGTACTTAATATGATGCCTTAGCTACTGTAGCCTATTCTGTCCAATGTTAACCCAAGGTCAAAACATGCAATCACACCATTATGGCAATACCTAAGGAGCAGCTGCCTATCTGGACATGTATAACAAAACTGCAATGTGAGATCTGTTCACCTGAGCATGATGTCAGGTGGAGTATAAGGCTTATGTTGTGTTTGCCTGTCATCACACTGTTTCTAATGCTTTTTCCAGGTCTCATTAACAGACAGTGGTAAGGGGATCTCGCTGCCTACACAAAGTGAAGCCTTGCACAGCAGCAAGGTGGTCCAGACAGCAGCGTGTTGTCTGAACTTAAGAGGAGCACAGTGCCTCCACGGTGACACTGCAGTGCATCCCCACAGCCATGACGTCCCATTATCACAATGCAGAAACACAAACGGCACTGGGTACAGTGTTGGTAAGCGGATCAGCTCTTTAACTTGCTGTTGACATTGTCTTGTTCAACATGCTGTCCCAGACCGGTGTCTAAAGACCACATGACCACCTAGAGGTTGGGAAAGACGTTTCTTGGAGTCAGGTTTTGGTTTTTGTTTTTATTTGTCCTGGCTGCAGAGCTTCCTCCCCTCACCTCCTCAATTCAAGATCATAAGAACAAGAAGCCACATGTTCACTGCATGATCAGGTCACCCTCATCCACTTCTAGCAGCAAGGCTGCTGAGCATGTGACAGCACAACAGGATGTGATGGCTGCTTTGTCAGAGGTGTGCGGGGCAATGCAGTACAAAGCTGAGCGGTCTGAACTGGCAGCTGCAGGAGAATCAGCAGGACAACAAATAGGGGACCCCCCTGCAGGGCCCCCACTCACTAAACAGCCAAGACATGAGAGCCTGGAGACAGAGTTGGAGGACAAGGCAGAGGAGAGTTACAGCCACTCTGGTCTCCATGACAGCAAACGGTGTAACCTCAGCTACGGCCTAGAGGAATTTAAGAGCTTTTTACAAGGAACATCAGGCGAGAAGCTCTTCCACCTTTGGATGGATATTGAACGCCTCAAGACTCTTGAGAACATAAATAGTAAAAACAGGTACAGAGTTGTCAATGCTATTTTCTCTTTGGCATAAAATATGTTTTCAGTTCATTCATTCATTCAGCAGTATATGAGTTTGAGGGGACACAACTGTGAAATACAACCAAAATATGTAAATCAAATTTTTAAGTATTGGGACAGATGTTTCCCCTTCCCCCAAGATTCCTGTGCACTTGCATTCATTAATTTGCCAACTGCTTATTCTGAATAGGCAAGATATATACTGTCAGTCTGTCATCCTGTTTCTTGCAGTGTTTGTTTAATGAATGTCAAATCTACTCTACTTTGAATAATGTGTTCATGATCCTCAATCACTAGGACAGGAGTAAAATGTTTGAGTGTGTGAGTGTGTACAAGGAACAATCATTTCACTCTTCAAGGCTTCTAAATCCTTTACTTGGTCACATTCCAAACTGTTTTTTTCCCCCCAACAGTGGAAGTGACAGAACTGTTCTTTCTCTGTTCTTTTACTCTGTTAGGTACCTTCTTCAAATGAAAGACAAGTACTTACTTTGTGGGGGATCCTGTACACTAACTGTGGAGCATTTGACTAAGTTAGATTTAACTAGTACCCTCTGCTGGAGGGAAGACAAACTACATCTTGTGCAAATTCAGATTACAGAGTTCCTGCTCCTCTACTGGTAAGAGCCAGTACCATTACTTAGTCTCATGTCACTGTTCTGAGTTATTTTAATCTATTATTTCAATATATTATTTCATAGTGTGTGTATATGTGTGTGTGTGTGTGTGTGTGTGTGTGTATATACATACACATATATCTTTTTGTTTGTGCTATGTTTTTTTGTCAAAAAATGCTTAGGGTTTTTGCTGTATTGGTAAATATTACTGCTGACAGTCTTTGACCACATTGACCACCATGACCGTTTTGGTGGGTCGGTGTTGCTCAGGTATCCTAGGTTCTGGATGGCCTGCTCTGATGACAGTAAATGCAGCTTGGCACGTTTGAGACTGTGGCGACAGCGCCAGCTGTCTAAGAATATCGAGCCCTGCCCCCGTGCTGTGACAGCGCAGTACTTCCAGTGGAGCTTCCCTGAGCCCAGGAGCGCTCCGTCTATGCATCAGCAGGTAGAACAGACATTACCATCAGACCCACTGAATCATTCAGGCTTAAACTCAACAGAACTTCACAATGGTGCCATCCAGCTGCATTTTCAGATGTTTTACGCATGTCTTACAGTTGGGAGTATGCCAAAGCCTTAAACAAACAATTAACCACTTCTAATGGCTACTTCTCTGATAACTGAACATGCATTATGCATTTATTTAGTGATGTGAAGACCTAGTGTGGACATGTGTATTATTCATTTACTACTTAGAGAACACAGTATTTTTCCCCTTTGCTATGTGTAAAATCTCACAAGATAAGAAAATAAAGTACGCTAGTTAAAGGAATTCAGAGGAGAGGAGGATTGTATCATCAGTAGTTACGGGTCACCTTGATGTGTGTGCCTGTGTCTGTGACTATGTGCCAGACACAGCCAGTCTGGGTTGGGCGAGGTGTTCTCCAGTGGAGGCCCTTAAAGACACGCAGGCCGGCAGTACAGAGTGCTTGTCTGAGGCCCGTGTTCACCGGTGTCCACACCACGACTCCTTCTATCAGATGCCTGTCTGGTGCTTTGGTAGACAGTCTTAACTTAAATCATAAAGAGAAGAGGACAGTACCAACTTCTGGGAATGAACAGGTAGGACACAATTTTTCTCAGTTTCCATATATGGTTGCTTCTAATACTATTACATCACAGTGGCCTGGTGGCTCAATGGGTAGAACATCAGGCTAGGATGCAGAAGTCTCCTGGTTGAAATCCCAGCCTAGCCGCCAGGTGTGTCTTTGAGCAAGATGCACAATGCTAGCTCTGCATCTGCTAAATGAATAAATGTATTGTCTGCTTATTAATAAAATAATAGAGACAAAAAGCTGCTGTTTCAGTGCTCTTGGTTAATTGGCTAACTTGCTATAAAATGTTGTAATGGTGATCAGTGACCTGTCAGTATGGTTTTTGTAGGTGACAAGTCTCTGTGTCTGTATTGTCATTCTTAGTCAGGTGCACGTGAAGGTCTGTCTCCTGACACTGTGGATAACATGCTCCAGGCCCTGCGTCAGGAGTCGAAGGCAGGCCTCTGCTTTATGCGTTTCTGTGAGCAGTTAGGAAACCAGGTATTGCCACCCGTGAGTGGACTAAGGACCTGGGCCTCAGGGTGTTAACTGTGCTGTCCTCTAGAGCATTGGTTTCATAAACAAGGCCAGCCCTATAAATGTGACACAGAGTGAACTGAGAAACACTGCCTGCACAGGGAGATCTCTGGAACAGAGAAGCCATGGCCTATATTTTGACAGTATAAATCTTTGTAGTAATATTGTTTATATGGTTTTTGTAATGCGTTAGTCCAGGGCAGATGGCTCAAGAGCTGTTGATCTGCTGACTGTAGTCTTTTGTGATTTGTTTCTGACCCTGCCCCTCCACCCCTGCTTCCCCCCAGCTGTGGCAGAATGCCATTCATTTCTGGACCGACCTGCAGCGGTATCACCAGCTTTTCTACATGGATGGTCCTGACCCTTTCAGACTGCAGCGGCAGGCCCAGGTTAGCTAGCTGGGGTAGGGCGGTGCCTCAGAAATGTCCAGCTGACATCATCACGTGTCCTGTGACTCACCAAGGCCTCATCTGACGGCAGAAAGGTGCAGCATGACAGTCTCTGTTGAATGTTGTCCCTCACAGCTACTGTACTTCACATACCTGTGCCCCAATGCACAAATGAGTATCTGCGTGGGAGAGGAGTGCCGACAGCAAGTGTACGCCGGCCTGGCCCCCCCGTTTGAGGAACTGTTTGATCCAGCAGAAGAGCACATTCTCACCATGTTGCAAGAGCCATGGAGTCTGCTTATTGCCCAAGACAGCATGGCCTTCAAGAGGGTTTGTCCTGTTCTGTCACACCTCACCTATCAGTAACACCTTGACAGTTCCAAGGATTTCTTATTTATGGACATGTTCATGACATGAAGTCACTCGTGCTTTCAAAATTTAAAAAATCATGAGAAAACATGGTCAAATAAGAGCTGGTATGAGAGAGACAACTGGCAGCCCTGTAGTATAAGGGAAGGGTGGTATTCTACCCTCACCAAGTTATGGGTGGTATCTGTTGAGGAGAGTGGTATATGGTAAAATCTCTGTTGTGCATCAAATGTGTATATTTTCTCCAGGTAGATTTGTGGGAGGAAACTCGGTACATGGACACACCACAGTTCCGTAAACTACAAACTTTACACAGGAAGATCCTGCACAGGATGAATCAGGTGTGCCCCCTGGTGTCCATCAGCAGTATGGCAGTGGATGTGCATTTAATTTTGATTGGCAGTCTTTGGCTCTCAGCACCCAATGTCTTTCTGTAGAATGCATCCTCACGTGAGCTGGCTCCGCCTCCAGCGGAGGTCATGAAGGAACCGGACTTGTGGGCCAAGGTGCCAGAGCAGTTCCGAGGCTACCGTCTGGGCTCTCTGCTACGTCACCGCCTAGAGCTCCAGCACTTCCATTCCTTTCTGGAGGAAAACTTTGCCAGGTGGCAGCTGTCATTATGCTTCTGTCAGAGGCAGAGAAACACTCGCTGTCTTCAATCCAGCCTAGCAAAGGAATGTTATTATGTTTCTAGTAAAATGTCAATAGTTATCATCCCTGGGGTGCTAATTGAATGTCACTCGGGGGTTTGAGTAAATATTTATAAAACATTGAGAGCAGAAAAATGTTTCACTTGGCCTAAAAAGTTTGGAGGAAAAAGAGGGTGTAAATTGCTTCCACTTGTTCGGTTGACATTGTATCCGGGCATTCTAATAATACTGGGCTTTCTAGAAATCATAGCCACTCTGGGACCATTCTGGAAGTAGGTGTAACCATCTTTATTTAGAAAGTGCATCATATTTTTCTATTCAGCTAACAGGAATTGCAGATGTGTGGGAATAGTTCATGCACAGAGTCATTGAGCTGTCTTTTATTTTAACTGGAAATTATTTACTTAATTTGACACCACATGTTTATGTGTCTG
Source organism: Chitala chitala (assembly GCA_025773905.1). Taxonomy (NCBI): domain Eukaryota; kingdom Metazoa; phylum Chordata; class Actinopteri; order Osteoglossiformes; family Notopteridae; genus Chitala; species Chitala chitala. Next base: position 5,633,863 of record JABJVR010000106.1, on the reverse strand, counting down.
GGACATGTAAAGCACATTTTAAATAATCCAAAAGCAGTTTCAGCCACTTTGTTTTCAGTGTTTTAAGACTATTGAAGTATAGTTCATGAGAGTTCAGTATTGTTCCATGTCAAAAGGAGTTAAGCACCATTGTGTGCGTGTGGGTGTGGGTGTGTGTGTGTGTGTGTGTGCATGTACCCCCTGCAGCATGGATCTGACATGCTGGCTGGACATTGAGCAGTTCAGAAGGGTTCCTCACAAGGACAAAGACCAGAGGGAAGAGCGGTCCAACAACATCAGGAGTAAATACCTCAACAGAAAGTACTTTTTTGGGCCCAATAGCCCAGCAAGCAGAGAGGAACAGGAGGAGGTAATTCAGGACATCATCTTTGGATTTTATGGCCTGTTCCTGCTCAACAGCAACAGCAACCTCTTGTTCTTCTTATCCTTTCTCGTACCAGTCTTTAGCAGAGCCGGCCCTGAGCATAAGCCACACAAGCAAATGCTAGGGACACCATCCATTCATAGGGGCGCCACTGCAGTGATTGGTGCTGGAATTGGTTGCAGTGTAAGGGGCACCAGCTAAAATCTTGTCTAGGGCACCGAATTGGCCAGGGTCAGCTCTAGACTTTAGGAATAGGTAGAAGTCTGTATTCAGCCAATAGCTGCTTTTATTGTAATCACATAAGTTGGATCAATAATGTTTAAAGTCAGGCCTGGTGAGTGATGCTGATACGGTATATTTCTTTTAACTTTGTTTGTGAGTGTCACATTACTATGTAAGATGTTTTCTGTAAGATGTTTTTTGTAAGTAGCTGTTCAGATTGTTCGGTTTATTTAAAGTGTTAAATGTTAAGCATTCATTGTATTTATGTTTTCTTGGTTACAATAAAAGAACCTCTAAGAGCCTCCACCTTCCTAATACTAGTACTTGTGTTTGTGTGAGCATTTGGGCCACAGTAACACTCTTACTCTGCGTATGTGTGTGTTTGCAGGTGATTGGCTTAAGTGGCGGTTGGGGGCGGATCATCCGCGGCCGCCTGTCGGCCCCTGTGCTGGTGGAGGTGCAAGGATACGCAAGGCGGCGGATTGAGAAAAAATGGCTGCCCCTTTTCTTGACAACGCCCCAGTTTGCAGAGCGGCAGAAACTACAGGTACAGGTGGCCCCATGAACATCAGTGTTGGAGTGCAGGGTGTCAGTGTGACACACTGACGTCAAACAGATGTTCTGTGGTTACAATGAAGGTGTCAGTAATCGTTTTTTTTTACATAACAGCAAAAATGTAATTTTGCTGTTATGTATCAGCCCAATTGCATGGCAAGCAAGTAATAGTATGATAGAAGATCACTGAATAGCTATATGTCTTTAAAAATGTTGCCAGTTAGTTATGTTTCTGTTATGTTACCATCCAGTCGGATGTTTTAAGGACACCTGTGTGTAGGGCAGTAAGTAATGAGATACTGCTGACGTTTATCCTCCCTGCCTTGGCAGACAGAGGTAAAGGGAGTAAAAGTGTTGTGTTACTGCTCCAGAGACTTCCACTGCATTCATCTGTGCTGTGGCGTTCAGGTGCAGGTGAAAGACGTGGTGGATGACCAGATCTTCCTGAGGAACCGTAAGAAGAGGGAGGTGTGGAAGGTGAGATCTGATGATGTTCAAGATGCCTTCCAGGTGACCAGTAGTTCCTCTTTTGCTTTGTCACCAATTCTCTCATGTGATGTCTGACCATGCAGCACGTAGACAACGCGTGGATGAGCATGTCCAAGGAGATCCTGGCCTTCCGCAGGGCTCTGCTTAACCCTGTTACCTGCCACCAGTTCCAGTGCTTTGTGTCTCTCAAAGGGGATTTCTTGGAGAATGGAGTTCTCTTTTGGCTGGAAGTACAGAAGTACAAGGTATGCACAGACACAGACAGACACTCTGATGTCTACTGTGGGTGACGGTCTGGGACAGGCCATCCTCGGTCGTGGAGGATGGGATGATGTGTAGTCACAGCTTCTCTACTCCAGGAGCTGCACCACTCACACTCGGATGAGGCCACAGTTCAACAGAAGGTGAACACCATCATCAGCTGCTTCATCGACTCATCCATTCCACCTGCGCTGCAGATTGACATCCCACCTGAACAGGCACGGGACATTCTGGAGCGGAGATCTGAGCTCGGGCCCTACATCTTCAGGGAAGCCCAGGTTAGCTACTCAGCTCTTATATTTGTGAGATAAGACACATTTTAGTTAACAAACCACTTTGGAATCTTGGATGGGAAGAAATAAGTAGCAGACAACAGAATTATGATGTCCTGATCTGTTAGTGGTAATGTTTATTTTTTCCACTTGTTTTTCCCATTATCTCAAAATTTTGATACTATTCAACAAAGGGTCCTTTGCATGTAAATAATTTTGTAATTTGATCTATACTTTCTGTATATTAGAAACACTGGAATATTGACAATAAGGGTATAGACAGACCATTTGAAACCGTGTGCTTGGAGGACTGCTTTAAGATGATTTTGATTCAGTGGGTGTAAACCCAGTCCTGCCCAGAATCAACGTTTTCTGTTTTCTTTCACTCTGCCTCAGTTTTTAACATCTGTATAAAGGCCGTTAATAGGATAAAATCTCAGTTTACCTGGTGCTACTACTGTAAATCCAGTTTATAACAGAAAGGCAATCCAAAAAGTTGCATACCGTTATGGCTGTCTTTGGAAGAGGGTTTCTTGCCCTTTTTAGAACAGAGCTTTTTAACCTGCAACCCCCCCCCCCCCCAACACTATAGATTTACAGTACTATCTTTGAAATGTTTTGATAAATCTATTTCAATACAATTTGTTTCCTTTGTAACCCCTGCATTTTATTATTTGGATTATTTGGATGCTTCCTGACAGGAAAAAAAAAAGAACCTTTGCCTTAGAAGGACTTGGTGTTTATGGCTCCCTCTGTTGCTTGGTATTGGCACTACACAGATGACAGTGCTGGGTGATCTATTCAAGCTATGGCCAGAGTTTCTGGCCTTCAAGAGAAACATGAATGAGGAGCAGGTGCTCCCTCTACTGGAGAGTGAAAAGGAGGCGCAGCGCCAGGAACTCAAGCACCAGAGGAAAAAAGAGGAGGAGGCGAAGGTGGCGCAGGTGGGAATCACACCCGTAGACAAGGGCCGTGAATCAGACCCACCACAATTAAACTATATCATACATCACTGGCTCCCTGAAAGATAACACAATTTTACATAATATATCAACGTGTGATCTGATTCATAAGAAACTGGAAGAAACTCTACTGTTATAAATTATAAAAGACTAGTTACAAAAATACCTTTACAGTCCAAAACACTTCACTCGAATGCAATACTGATATTTTCTTTTAGAAATTGTCAGTATTCATAAGTATTAAAATGAATCAATACTGCTACATTGAAACAATACAAAAACCCGGGGGGTAAAAAAGGGAGATGTAACCTTATTTCACACAGAATTGTATTGACAAAATTACTGGCACCCTTTATAACTTGTAACAATTAACAAGATTTAAGCAAGTGATGCTCTTTGTATTTAAACTCACCTGTGACAAGTTACAGGTGCTGGTGCTATACATGTCACAAAGTTATCTGGCCACAACTGCATTCTGTTGGTCCAGTCTACCATGCTAGCTAATGTACTGTATTCAGCCTGACAGGTGCCATGTGACATGTAGAACCTAATGTTTTTTTGACACCTAGGAAGAAGCTCAGAGACGGAAGTCAGGCTTTGCCGAGGGTCTGTTCGGAGAGAACGGTTTGTATGAGGGCATCCAAGAGCATCTGACAGGGGAGGCAGACATTGGTGACCTGGTGTACCCTGCTCGGCCGGTGAGTGGCTCCCGGCTGACGCCATGCTCTGCGAGTTCAGCTGACCGTCCTCTTGCTGTGGAATTTAAGTCAAGCCGGTAGAGTGGCAAAGTGTGTCTGCAGGGTGTGAGACTGATGTTAGCTTACACCCTGATCTTTCTCAGGTGTCATGGTCCTACTCCAAGTACATGATGGCACTGGAGCAGGAAAGGCTGCTCCTGAACAGGCATGTAGAACAAGAGGCGGCTGCTGCTGCTGCACACCACCGAACAGGTGTGTCCGCACACATGTTTTCTGTCACACAGACACACACTGAAACCATACTGGAATGGCATAGGTACTAGCCAGTCCTGCAAGCTTCATCATACTGAGGCAAAAGACAGGACTTGGACAAGCAAGGACTGAAAAAGGTACAGTCATAATATTATAATTTTTAGAGGTGGGAGGACAAAAACAAAATGCAAACTATTTCTGTCCACGTATATATTTTGAAATGAACACCATTAACATTATGTAACTTCCCAAGGTTTCGTAATACTATGATCATTTCAATGTGTATGTAAAAATGGTTTTTGCCACTATTACACAATTACTGCTGTTTCCTTCGATGGCTAAATGCATGTGCATGTTAAATGAGGTTCACTGTTAGATTGACCAGCAGTGGGAGAAAAAGTTGAAAGGTGTGTGTGTGTGTGTGTGTGTGTAGAGAACATGGAGTGTGTTTGAAAGAAAAATTAGCATAAGACATGAGGGAACAAACAGGTGTTTAATCCCTACATCAGGTGGTGTGAGTTTGCTGTAAAGTACAGGGTCTGTCCACTTTATAGAGCAGTGTGTGTAAGTAATCAGGTCAGGTCAGTGTTAATCCTCCTCTTATCCCTATCACCTGGCCTGTCTAGTGTACCACAGCAGACATGTCACTGTAACCTTACACTGAGCGCATAGCATTGATATGGAGGATATGTTGTGCTGCAGATCCTCCTAGCGTGATGGGGGTGCAGGGTGGTCAGAAGGGCAGATTCTCCAGTGGCTGTATGTGGATGGCCTTACTGGTGTTGACCGCTGCAGCTCTTGATCCCAGACCTTCCCTTTCATTCCAGCTGCTCCTGTTTCAGACTCATCCCCAGCACACAGTGGTCAACGCAGAGGCCCCAGATGTCACCGAGGCAGGACTTCCCTCCCACTCGCACCGCGGATGCAGCTGGCCCACCGCAAAGCTGCCCGGGATGCAGGCGTGTTGCTAACTGCAGCTGCTCCGGAACCCAGTGTGTTCTGACAGGGAGATCTGAATCACAGGGGCAGGAGAAGAAGCTGGATTGTGCTGGCATTTGGGAACAGGAAGTGTCCCACACACAGCGGCCACCACTGTGGTCCTGGAAGATAAGACTTCACATTCACCAGTCCTTCCTCCTGCTTTTACAGTGTAGTTACTAAGATTAAAGCACAAAGAACAGCATCTTGTAAGAAAGCAGTTGGACTATAAGCAAACGTGTCTCCTATAGATCATTTAATAGCATTTGTTTTTAGTGATAGAATGTCTTCTCCTCTTGTGTACCTGGGAGGGAAAACTATTTAATTGTAAAATGAGATCATTTTGTTACAAGACCATTTGAGATTGCCTGGATGAATTCAGTACTCGGCTATTATTGTTTGTCTGTTTTTTTATTCCAGGACTTAGCTGTCCTGCCCTCAGGGTCTGTGTGTACACAGGCATGCATACATAGGAACACACACAAACAGGATGTTTGCATAGAGTGGCCACACATAGCTGTTTGCTGCCATCAAGTGGCTTCAATGTGAACTTTGAATATAACAGCAGCTTGCATTAACAGATGTATTGTTAATTAACTTCTGACTTTTCAACAGGAGCACTTGTATCTAATTTTAATTATATGTACATTAAAAAATTACTGCAGTCCCAAGAATGAAAGCTTTTGTCTCAGGTATAATACAGTAGCCGCTGCTTAATTAGATAATGAATATTTCCATAACCCGTGCCTATATATACCAACTTCTTCCTCTTTCGGCTGCTCCCTCTAGGGGGCGCCACAGCGGATCATCCTTTTCCATACCAACCTGTTCTCTGCAGCTTCCTCTGTCACCCCACCCTCTTTCATATCCTCCCTCACTACGTCCTTGAACCTCCTCTTTGACCTTCCTCTTCTCCTCCTATCTGGCAGCTCCATCCTCAGCATTCTTTTCCCCTATATACCCTGTATCCCTGCTCTGCACGTGTCCAAACCATTTAAGTCTTGCCTCTCGCACTTTGTCTCAGAACCGTCCTACCTGTGCTGTCCCCCTAATATGCTCATTTTTAATCCTGTCCAGTCTTGTCACTCCCAATGAAAACCTCAGCATCAACTCTGCTACCTTCAACTCTGCCTCCTGTACCTCTGTTCCTTGCAACTGCACCATTCCACCACCCTCTCATGTACACACATGAACTCTGTCTTGCTCCTACTGACTAACATTCCCCTTCTCTTCAGTGCATACCTCCACCTCTCCACGTTCATTTCCACTTGTTCCCTACTTTTGCTACAGATCACAATGTCGTCCGCAAACATCAGTCCATGGTGACTCCTGTCTGACCTCATCCGTCAACTTGTCCATCACCATTGCAAATAAGAAGGGGCTGAGAGCCGATCCTCGATACAATTCCACCTCCACCTTGAACCAGTCCGTCACTTCTACCGCACACCTCACTGTTGTCATGCTGTCCTCATACATGTCCTGTACCACCCTCACATGCTTCTGCGCTACTCCCAACTTCCTCATACAGTAGTTCCTGTATATACCAACTAAATGTGTAAATTCCTGTTAGGTAACCTGGTGTAACTGAATAAAAATTAAGCACTCATCTTAATCCCCAATGTTGAAAAAAAAGGTACTATAAATGAGTGAGAATAAAGGTGTAAGTCATCAAAAGTGCTGATAAATGTGCAAAAATCGCCTGTTGCCATTCGACACGTCAGAGAAACAAGTTTATGTACGCATTGCAATTTAAGGAACAATATGAATTAATCACACGTACAGTTTATATGTACGCAGTACAGAAGCTCCTCCCCTTACGATGGTTTGCTTTACGATATTTCAACTTTACCGTGGTATGGCAGTGACGTGAATGCAGCAGTCGTCATAATTAGAAAAGTTTAAAATTTGTGATCTGTTGGTAATATGCCGTGTGATACTTTGTACCGATGGCAGGAGGTGGCGGCAGCTCAGCCACGCTGTCTCTGTAGCGATTGTGATCTTAAGCATGCCATAGAGTGTTTAACCCTGTATCAGTGGATTTTACTGTGCAAAACCAAAGTTTCCCAAGGACTTATGACTAAGTGTCTAAGACATGCACATCCTGCTTATGGTGAGAAGAGCAAAGCAATTACTTTGGAAATGAAAAGTAACTCAACTGACCAGCATGAGAGAAGCGTAAAGCTGTTCTTTGGTACAGTACTGTACATTTACTGATACACGTGATTGAAAACAAAAAATGAATACAAGTTTAACTATGGTAGTTTACTTTTTCAGTGACAGTAATTTTCATTCGTATTCGAAAATCATTCGTATTCGTATTTCATATTCTGAAAGGTAAAGACTTATATGGGTATTCAAAGAATTCAGACAAAAAACTTGGTGATACAACGTATTTTCTTAAAAAACAGTTTCCAGAATTAAGTTACTTTATTAAATATTTAACTATCATTTTCAGTGCCAATAAAAGCATTAGATGGTTTACAAAACTGACTTTTTACATAAAGCTGTCTTAGTGTTAACATTTTAAAAATTCAGTTATTTTTTTCTGACAATTGGACTTGGCAGAGATTAACATAAAAATACGGCATATTCACACTAAATCCCTCTAAAGAAAGCAAAACACATGGCAATAAGGCATGTCTTTGAACAAAAAAGTGGAAAAAATATTTTGGTTTAAGTCTGGACTTTTGTCCATTCCAAGTTCAATAAACATTTTTGTATTGCACATAAAATGGCATAACAAACAGCGACATGTACGATTACACATGTACAGCTTACATCAGCTGTAAACAGACCATAACAGACTCTTAGCTCTCACATCTCTTAGAGCTACTGAAAGAGGAGAATTTTAGTTAAACTTAAACTCCACTCCAAAAATGTAATATTAGTCCCAAGACTGGTGTGTCCATATCAATTCTTTAGTGCTTGCATGAAGATTTTTATTTTGAATTTTCAAACGTGACCTCAGTGGTCACAATGGAAACACATTTTTCTTCCCTTTTCCCGTGCACTTGTAACGCACTCTTGTGTCTGTTGCATAAACACTGATAACACTCTCCACAGTTGTATTATTTGGGTTTCATCTGGGTTACGTGGTGTGTGTTCATGAGTACACTCAGGTGAGAGGGGATGGCACACAGGAACACGAGAGGTGGGACCTTGCCGCACCTCCCCCCACTTCCTCAGTGGAAGCCGATACGCAGGGCTTTGTTCTTCACCATAATGAACTTGCTGACAAAGACGCGAGCGAAGGCGGGCTCCACCAAGTAGCGGTAGGTCTTTGTGACGGCTGGTGGCGGCTCGGCCGGTGTGACCGAGGGCTGTTGTAGGGCGCTGCCTGATGGGGACAAGTGCTGGGAGGCCCGGGTCACGTAGTCCACCAGGCGCTGGTACTGCTGCTCCGACAGACGCTCCCTGCTGCCCTCTCCCTGTAAGTGTGGGTGGGCCAAGTGGAATCAGCTGAACTCTTCTGTATTTTTTGTCAGGTCACGTCGCACATTACAGTCCAGCATCAAAAAGACTGTACTAGCATTTTCTTAAAATAATTTCTCTGGCAAAGACTACACAGGGGGCTGACTTACTGCAAACATGTATAGTTTTGTGTGTGTGTGTGTGTGTGTGTACTTCTATGCATTTGTGTCGGTAGGCTGTCAATCATCTCCCAAGTGCACTCCCTCACCCCCCATGAGTAACCATGCCCACCTCAGCCTCGCTGGTCACCCTCTGCTGGCAAAGCGTCAGCGTGAGTAGACCAGGCCCAGGTTCCTGCCTGCACTCCACCTCGGTGACAGGAAAGGCTTGCTGCTGGGTGTCCTCACTCAGGCTCACCACAAACAGAACCTCGCTGGTGAGCAGCAGGCAGCCTGCGTGCTCCTGACCCGAGCCACTCACGATGGTGACGTCCAGCGCCATGTGCACTTCGGGTCGCCCCAGCGACTGCAGCATTTTCCTGTGTGATACAACAGAGCACAGGGATGGGGTGAGGCAGTGCTATGTCATTTTCTCACTTTTGTTCACTGGAACCTCTTTAAATTGTTCATTTCAAAGCAATTATCAGATAATTGACCTTGTGCCACTAATTAAAATACACTCCCTAAAACTGGCCAGCCAATGAAGCATCAAGGACAGTCAACACTGCTCAACACTGGATGCTGAACACGTGGTTCTACAGCTGAAGCTTACTGTGGTGTAGGGACTGATGGTAATGCAGCAGTGCTCAGCTCAGGACTGAAGCTCAGTATGAAGCAGAAGCTGATGGTAATGCAGCGGTGCTCAGCTTCACATCTCCTATGTGCTAAAGGAACCCGTTATGCCCCCCTCCCTGTTCACTGTTCTCATAAGCCTGGATGTCTTTGCATGGCTGCTGTCCTACTGCTGCAAACCCCCACACCCTATTTTAATAAGCTCTTCCATTTAAAGTTCAGCACAATCACAGTTTTATAGTTTTAATCTTCTTTGTCACGTTACAGCATGTGGGCTCAGTGTGGCTGCACAGAGCCCCATCGCCCCCACCACACAAGGCTACATCGCTGCTTTTCTGCATGAGGGCTGCATCTCTGGACAGAATGTGAGTAAACATATGACACCATTCCCATACCGAGTGTACTTTTAAAACTGTTTTAATGTGACTCTTAAAAATAAGGCTGCCAACGGGCGGCTCTTACCAGACGTATTTGACATGGCTGTTTGGCGCCGCTGTTGACTTCTCCTCTGCTGGGAGGTGGAGCTGACGGGGCAGCTGCCAGAGTCCAGCCCCGTGGAGGATGCCTTTTCAGCGACAGAGACGGCAAATTAGGGTTATCACTAGTTTGGGCAAAGAGCTCCAGTAAAGCTGTGTGTGTGTGTGTGTGTGTGTGTGTGTGTGTGTGTGTGTGTGTGTGTGTGTGTGTGTGTGTGTGTGTGTGTGTCCTCAACTTGCTCTCACCCGCAGTGGAACAAGCTGCTGATGTCATGTGTTAGGAACAGTTCATAAAGCACAAGCTAATCTCTGGTGGTGATGTCATGGCGTTGGAGCATGGGGGTCGATGGCGCTAATTTCACGCCAGTGGCTACCATGCAGAGCACTTAACCTCACGGACCGCCAAGCTGGAAGGCCCAGCTGCCCCAGTGGCTGAAGAGGGATAAACGGGCCGACCTCGTGGGAGCCGTTGCTCTTACACAGGCCTGTGCACTTCATTTGCAATTTATGTGGTGCAACGCTGGACTGTTAGCGCTGGCACACTGCGCTGAGCACGGGACCCCCGCGATTAAATTTCCCTCGTACGTCATACAGCCTTTCACCAGCTCTGTTCAAGGCGCTCCGCAGTACAGAGAGCATGGCTAATAAACACTGGCCTTTCCAGCCAGGGTAGCCAGGGGGGGCTTTTCTCTCAGCCAGTCACTGGTTTATTCAGCTTTGAAGTGTCAGCTCAACTACATTTAGTCCATAAATCACAGGAGTGACTTTGGTGCTGGGTGCAGTGACAAGATGACACACAAAGTGTAACCAGGGTAAAGATGGGTTTGTTGTGGACAAAGAGAAAAAAAATAAAAAGGTGGGAATCCTGAAGTACGTTCAAACCTTCAGAAAAATAACGAACGATATCCCAGAAAAATCTGACAACACATCTCTCTTCGTCATTTCCATCTGAACATCACAGTACATGTGAAAATGATCTCAGGGTAATAATTCCATAACCAAGCTGGGAAACCCAGTGCGGAAAAAACTGTTGACCCTGACTTTTCAAAGAACTTCATATCTTTCAACAACAAAACCTCAAGTCCAACCTTACCAAAAACAGCACAGCCTGGATATCCAATAACATGCCATCACAATGGACTACTTAACTGGGAAAACATTTGCATGGTTACAAATGCAAAAACAACCAACTTGTCAGTTCTCAGAACCAGATTTGCTTGGTTTCAGAAAACCTCTGAAGAAAGTATTTGCGTAACTTTAATAAAAATCATAAAACACCACAAAAAACAAGCTTGGGCAGAATAAAGTGAAAATGCTTAGCAGCTCCTAATGTACCAAGCAGGGAGGCTGCAAACATTTGAGCCTCAGTCAAACACAAACCATCTTACCATATCCAGTCTGTGAGACCAGCTCAGCAGCTCCTCCTATAGGCTTTGTGAAGACTCCCACAATGCCCTTCCCCACTCCTGAGATGACACCCTTGGCCTTGCTGCTGGCAGAGCCCTGGGTCTCCCAGGTCCTCTGGAAATTCTGCATAGGCTGGTCCACAATGCCTGCGATGGCCCCTACAAAAACAAACAAACAAACAAACACACACACACACACACACACACACACACACACACACACACACACACACACACACACACACACACACACACACATTACATTGCGTTACAGTGAAGAACAGATGAATCTGAAACACAGGGTTGTTCTGTGTATAGTGCAACTAGAGTGTATTCATTCGGCTGTTTCAGTGTGACTGTGTTCGTAGTGCTATTCTGGGGTGATCTAAGTGCGCGTGAGTGTGTTGAATGATTGTGTGCAGGACTCACTGCTTTAGCTACATGGTATTACAGTCAGTTTTACAGTCGAGGTGTCTGAGAGCCTCACGGACCTAGCAGGCTAATGCCTAGGCGGGATAGCCCCTGCCTCAGGCCATCGCCCAAACTTGCGGGCAGCTGCCTCCTCCACTCCTCCTGCCGGGTGTAATGCTCTTCGTCCAGTGACAGCCGATCCATATTACGCGCCAGGCTGGTGGCCAGGTTAGTGATGGACGTCAGGGTGCCTGTGGGAAGGCAGACCTTACTGAAACAGAAGGCACCTGTATGCAGGCCCCTCGGCCAGGCGGGAGCGTGGCGGGGGTGAACGCTGGAGTGGGCGTGCAAAAGTAGGCCTCACCTTTGGAGATGTGCTTGACGAAGGACGTGGTGCCCCGGGACACGCCGCTGACAAAGGCGCCAGGCCCACGGGTCAGACCCTCATAGGGCAGCCGGAAAAAGTCCGCGATGCCATTGCCGATGCTGCGCACCAGGCTGGCTGGGCTGCCAAGGATCTCCAAGGAGCCCACCACCCAACCTGTGGAGCGGTGGGGAGGGGACAGCAGGGGACAAGTGAACAAGGTCGTCAGTGGGTGTCACATCACAGCACTCATCGCACAAAACGGTATGATGAGCCAAGGGGATACCTTAGAACAGCCCCTCTATAATCACTAATGTTCATCATCACACAAATTACAAGCAGCACGTTAAATTAAACTATATTAGAAGGCACTAACATGTACTGCTAAAATACACACACAGTATTAAATGAAATCGTATGAAGGAAAGTGGTGGATTTATAGTGTTCTAATATTGCACCTTTCTCATTTTCTCTATACTCAGAGTAAGAGCACAAATCATTGATATTTATTTGCTGTGAATTCCATTACAGAACCAAGAACGTGTTTTTCAAGTGGTTTCTCGCACATCGTTCTTCTGCTTTGGCTCTTGGATAAAACGACGAGCTGCTCTAACACTGACAGCCCTGTAGCGCGGCGGATGCAGTTTGTCAGTGCGGAGCGAGTCACCCGAGGCGGCCTTCACCGGACTCCGTCATACGTGACGGATGTTCATTAGCGGCACATCTCAGCGCAAGCGGCTCAGAAGCACGCACACACATCCCTGCGTACTGGTGAAAATGTGTAGATGTGATTAAACACTGCAGGGATCACTGGCCCAAGGGCAGAGCACACCCAGCATGTCACAGATTTCAGAGATGTGGAAGATAATATCACTGGGATTTCTGAGTCGGTGGTTGCATGTCACCACGTCTATCTGTTCACAGGCAACAGCAAAGCAGGAACATAAGGAAACGTAACAGTATCTGCTGTTTCAAAAAGCTCTGCTCATAAAGTTTTTTTTATAGTTTTATTGTTAATATAGGACACCAGGAGGCTGTCGTGCAGTGTGTACGACTCGTATGAACTCCTGTGGGTGAGCGCACATCTGTACCCGTGTGTACATGTCTGAGAGCACGTGCCTACCTGCCCTGAAGAGTGCCCCCGCGGCATAGTGCATGGCCAGGGCGTGCACAAGCTGTCGGGCCGTGGTGCACAGCGGGCCTCTCTGGAAGGTGGAGAAGGTGAGCGGCGTGTGGTCCGAGGCGATGTACAGCTTCAGCGAGGCGTGCACGCTCACCAGCAAGCTCACGGGCTCAATGCACAGCTTCTGCAGCCTCAGTGGGCGAACCAGCGCCTGCACGGACTCCCGCACCTGGGGCGGCACCTCCCTGACCCCGCCTGCCCGGGCCGTGCCCAGCGCTGTGTCCGGGACATAGGTGTGGAACAGGGTCCTGATGTAGTACACAAAAGTGTCCTCCAGGTAAACGCGGGCGGGCTTCAGCTGGAAGCTGATCTCGTCCACACCGTGCCCATCGGCCGACATCACCAGCTCCAGCCTCAGGAAACAGGAGGCTTTGAAGTGCTCAAGGGCGTGTGCTGTGGCGGCCGAGCCAGCGTCGCCTGTCCAGGGGCACAGCTCCACCTGCTGTTCCTGGCACAGCAGCACGGGGAAATGGAAGCTGGCACGGCTATACAGTTGGTTGTCCAACTGCAGACCACCGCAGTGCACCTCCACCACAACGGCCTCGGGCATCCCCACACCGGCCACACCCTTGGCCTCGCCCGGCTGGGCCTGCCCCAGGTTAAGGAGCAGCTGGGACAGCGTGAGGCGGAGCAGCTCAACGGAGCCTGTAGGGCTGGTGATGTCATCATGCAGAACCAGGCTGGCTTCGCTCAGCAGGGCCCTGAAGGACAGCGTGCGCTTCGAGAGCCTACAAGGAACGAGTCCCGCTTTTAATGGCACCAACACAGTGGTATGTAAAACACATGTAGAGAATGATGTGTATAACAACAGTTATCTCAGAACTAGCATGTTCTAGTTCCTACATTAATTTTTATGTACATTAGCAAAAACAGATACATAAAAGAAAAACTGAAAGTGAATATCCATGCAAATTTGTTGGTTTCTGCTTTAAATTTCCATTCAATTACCATTAATCTGCTCTGAATTCAAGTTCAGAAGGCAATTTTCTTCTATGACAGAGTGGACTGGAGTTGATTAAGTGGGTTGGGATTGATCTTAAGTACGGTACACTTGTCTTGGAGTAACAGAGGCAGGTGGGCTTCCTGAACTGTCTGACCCAGAGACTGCACTGAAGTACGTGCAGTGTGATGCATGTACATCTGTGCGTGTGTGTGGTGTGTGTGCCCATGGCGATGCAGGCACCTGTACTGTTCACTGAGGACAGAGTCCATTCTGCCTTCAGGTGCCAGAGTGAGGGTAACTGTGCCACTGAGATGCACCACGTGGATGTAGAGGCAGCCAAAGCCAGGCAGGAACACCACCTGCAATGACACACACAAATCAAGGCACATACACAGGCAGTCTGAGATGTGTCCACACAAACGTACTCCTATTTTAAAGCCTTCTTACAAAGGAAGCTCACACCACAGAAGGGCTTATGTTTATGTGTGGTTAGTGGATTCTGTGCAGGTATCCGGCAATTGGAGCGTACAGCAGCAAATAAACTCTTGCTGAGCCCCAACACTATGGTGCCGTGTCACCCCGAGCACTAACACTATGGTGCCGTGTCACCCCGAGCACTAACACTATGGTGCCGTGTCACCCCGAGCACTAACACTATGGTGCCG